>MU223332.1:2762877-2776036 GCA_018584345.1 Thuja plicata
AACGTTGATGCTTAAAAACACACACAATCAAAAACCAGAAACTCAGCTCTAATTCAATGGATTGTGGAAATCTGATCGATTTAATTGATACCCTTCATGGGAGGGAACTTTGTCTAAAATCTAAGCAACTAGAGATGTTAAGGATCAAACTTATGAAGAAAGTTGCAGACTTGGCCTATCTCAAAAGATGCAGAGATTCATGCTCTCTCATCCTGATGATGGATCACGGAGTGTGATCTGAAACATTGATTCTTAAAAATACACACAATCAAAAACCAGAAACTCAGCTCTAATTCAATGGATTGTGGAAATCTAATTGATTTAATTGATACTCTTCATGGGAGGGAACTTTATCTAAAATCTAAGCAGCTAGAGATGTTAAGGATCAAACTTATGAAGAAAGTTGCAGACTTGACCTATCTCAAAAGATGTAGAGATTCATGCTCTCTCATCCTGATGATGGATCACGGAGTGTGATCCAAAATGTTGATGCTTAAAAACACACACAATCAAAAACCAAAAACTCAGCTCTAATTCAATGGATTGTGGAAATCTGATCGATTTAATTGATACTCTTCATGGGAGGGAACTTTGTCTAAAATCTAAGCAGCTAGAGATGTTAAGGATCAAACTTATGAAGAAAGTTGTAGACTTGGCCTATCTCAAAAGATGCAGAGATTCATGCTCTCTCATCCTGATGATGGATCACGGAGTGTGATTCGAAATGTTGATGCTTAAAAACACACACAATCAAAAACTAGAAACTCAGCTCTAATTCAATGGATTGTGGAAATCTGATCAATTTAACTAGAGTGATACCCTGAGTCCTCAAGTCCTTCAAACCCAAACCACCCATTTCCTTTCCCATAACATGCCAATCCCATTTTACTGCATGCCTCTTCTTGGCCCCTTCCCATCTGACCAAAGAAAGTCTCTGATTTTTTTCTACACATAGTTATACTGGGCCTAATTGAACAACCATGTAGAAGTGTAATATATAGTGTAGGAAGAGAGTATCTTTTGACAGGCTCAAAACTTCCCAGCCAGCGAGAGATATTGTTTATCCCATTTAGCCAACTTCTTATCTATCTTTTGTTTAATTCATTCCCACATTTATTTCAAAGTGGGGTCTACCAAGGATGGAATGTTAAGGTATCTAACCAAGTGGTTAGATGCACCCCATGCAAGAGAGAACTTATTACACTAAGGAGGTTGAGCTTCCTCCCAGCCCAAGATGATAGACTTAGGGAGGGAAACCTTACTTCCAGAAGCCTCATAGAAAATATCAAGTTTCTTCATGAGTAACCCAAAGTTATCTTCATTCAATTGAATAATGATGATAGTACCATCAGAAAATTGTATGTTCGACAGTTCTTACCTATTGGGAATGAAGATACCTTTGAATTTAGGAGATAGTGAGTCGTCCCTAAGTAGGTAGAAGAGGGCATCAACAACAATTAAAAAGAGTGTTGGTGCAAGGGGACACCCCTGCCTAATAGACCTGGTAAGTTCAAAGGGAGGTGATCTGATTCCATTGACCTCAACTGCAGAAAAAGCTTCATTCATGAGGGTAAAATCCATTTGACAGAAGGAGTCTGGAAACCCCAAACCCTGCAACATCATCATGATAAATCTCCATTCTTTTTTTTGTAGGCCTTTTCATAGTCTAGAATAGTAGCATATATGCCTATTGATTTGAGGATTTGGCCCAATTGAGAGCCTTTCAACATGTAATTAAGTTCTCTAGTATAAATCTCCCTTTTGCAAAACTAGTTTGTGTAGGATTAATGACCTTGGGTAGGATATCTTTTAGTCTGCAAGCCAAAACCTTAGCCAAAAGTTATATGAAACATTCAATAAGGTAATAGGCCTCTAGTTCTTTATAAGAGTTTTGTCACTGTCTTTGGGAATGAGCTTGACGAGACTAGAGTTTATGGGTAAGTGCAAGAAGTTGGATCCCAATTCGGCGGAAGTCTTGTGGACTTGAAAAATGCCGCTAGAAACTGGCACCCGCTTTAGGCTCAGACACCCAAACCAAAAAATCAAAAAATAGGTGCCCGTTTTTTAATTTTTTAATTTTTTAAATTATGCTTAGAAACTCATTTTTACACGACGATTTATTATATTTAATAAATGGGTACATGTTTTTAAACGTGTGCCCATTTTTTAAAAGTTCAAATTACAAGCCACCTTTTGCATTGGATTTCGGTTCGAGATAGGCTCGGTGGGACCAAGCCTATGCTTGGACCTCCAAAAATAATGGCTAAGGCACTGGAATACCAGATTTCTACCTTGTCGTAATTTTTTTAGGGCCTTCCTATTCAAATTTTTCAACGAAATAAAAACCCACTAGATTTCTTACTGTCTAGATTTGAAAAATATAAATTTCATAGTGATATGATCAATTTTACTATTTTTTATTATTTATTAATCAAAAGTGGTACCTAAACTTAAAATACCAAGGTTCACTAAAACTTTAATAACTTTTTTGTTTTTACATTTTTTTGAAAATAAATTATATAACATCAATCTACATATAATTTTCTTGAAGATAAAATTTAAAAAAAAAATTGAAAAAATGTGAAATTTCCATCAAATTATGGTGGTCATACACGAGAGGTTTCAAAAATATACTTTACAGTCAATTAAAAATTAATAATAAAAACGTATTTAATAAAAAAAAAGAAAAAATATGTTCATCAATCTTTGGTGTCTTAGGTATATTTCCCGAGAAGGATTCACAAAAATTCATTTATTTAACTCAACATATGGTGGTCGTACATGTGTGTGGTATGGTCTTGAAACATATATTTTGAAAAAATGGTTTTTGAACATGCCTACTAAAAAATATTTTCAACCATGTGGGTATTGAAATAAATTACATATTTGAAAAGTAGGCTCCGAGCACTACATTTTCTATTAGTGAATTTTTTTGAGATTCAATCTCTAAGTACCTCAAATTTTGACATCAATTGACAAAAATTTTGAAAAATAGGGAAAACAATTCCACTTTTTGCCCAAAAGTGGGACTCAACTTCTTACAGCCACCCATATCAGCCCCCAAAGTCCTATTATCAATACCTTTTGTGTATACCTAACAAAGGTCTTTAGCCAGCCAATCAATGTTGTCTTTGTAGAACTCCACTGGGATGCCATCTGGCCCTAGTGCCTTTTCATTATGCATGCTCTGAATGGCCCTAATGATTTCTTCTTTAGAAATAGGTCTATTTAGTTGCTCAACATCCACATCTGAAAGATTTTTAGGAATAATACTCTTGATCTTGTTTCTAGCATCCAACATCCCCAAGCCCTTATCTTCAATGGTGAATAGTATGGAGTGGTAGGAGGCAAAGGCATGCAAGATATTTTCTTGAGATTTAATGATATTACCATCTTCACAAAGGATGTCGATTTTAACCTTAGGATCCTTTTGTTTGAGCAAATGAAAGAATTATATTGATCCCTTGTCACCTTGATTAATCCACTGGACCCTAGCCTGAGTCTTGGCACCTTCAATTTTATAATTTTGTAGTTTTCTCAGAGCATCCCTAGAATGGGTCAGGGCATCCAGCATAGCCACATTGGAGGGTTCCTCTTGCAAAGTCCTCTCATCAATAAAAAGTCTATCATGAAGTTTAGATTCTATTCTTATGTTGTCCTTGGCTTTCTTCTTCTCAACAACCTGAAACAATTTTTTTCCATTTGTTGATAGATTGCACCCATCTATCAATGGCACTAGGGTGTTTAACCATTCCCAAATTGAAGAACCTAATAATTTTAACAATTGTTCTAACATCATCATCCTTTAAAATATTGATGTTGAGATCAAATCCCTCTGACCTCTTGAAGTCTCTTCTTGTATCATTCAGAGAAAAAATGGAGGTGGTAAAAGGATGGTGATCTGACAGTGTAAAGGGGGTAACTTTTACACTATCCCCATTATCCTCTTTTTCAAAGCCAAAATTTTCCTTCTTGACAAATCATGTCTAGTCTGTTGTATATCTTGTTTGTCCCCGATTGGAAGTTGGACCAGGTGAACCAAATACCTCCATGTGTAGCCTTATTTCCACCCATTAGGTCTAGCAATTTGAGTTTATTCAACATCTTATACTAGAAGAACTTCTCACAGCCTTTCCATTCAAGCTTTAGTCCACCACTCTTATCTTGGGGTCTTTCTATCATATTGAAATCTCCTCCCAAGACCCAAGGGATGCCCTTGAGTTGAAAAGCCCACTTCCATAATTCAGTTCTCTCCTTGTGGTCATTAGGAGCATAGATGTTGCAGATGCCAAATTCCACTCCATTATAACTCAAGATAATCCAAACTGCCCTACTATAGTGGGAACACCCTCAATCAGACACCAGGCTAGCCCATTTAGGACTCACTAGAATGGCAGTGCCACCCTTTCCCTTAGGATGATTGGTGTAAAAAGACTTTGCATCCCTCCAAATGCACCTTAAGTTGACATCGAGGGTGAATCCAACATCCTTGACCTCTTGCAGTAACAGGAAATCAATGGTCTTTCTAGGCATCATAAACCTTCTAATGACATATTTTATGTCTGGGGATTCCAAACCCCTTATATTCCAAGAAGATAGTGTCAATTCCATGAGTATCCATATTAATCAGTAACCATGGGATCCTTAAAGCTCTTATAACCATTGCCTAGGGTGTTTAGAGGGAATTCTACCATTGTTTGTGCTAGGACGTCTACTTCTCTTTTTTTAGTAGATGGTTCTCCATTATCTTTAGCTAGAGGTTCACAGTCCTCATTCTGATCCACACTCTTTGATTTTCCTCTTTTGTGCATTGAAAACAAACACTTTGGAGACCACATTGTTCTTTGAGGTGCTCCCAACTTGAATCTCACATTCTTCCTCAACCTCCACCTTCTCCTTCTCTTCAGATACATCACTTGGTCCGCTCTCTTGGGAAAGGTCAAAAATATGGGGGCCAATGGAAAGCCTATTAGGGAGAGGGTAGTGAATATTAGGGGGAGGAGGTAAATGGGGGTGCAGGAATAACCACCAAAGAAAAATTGCTAAGTTGCTCATCATCACTATAAGCTTTGTTTAGTGCAACAAGCCCATCTATGGATGCAGAGTCATCAACATCTTTAGAACTCTTTTCAAACCAATCACCTAAGATCTCTGCTATCTCCACATCAGGGTGGTCATTGCGCCCAATATTGTTTCCCTTCCCTAGGGGAGTGGACGAGGGGATGGAATCTTTATGAGTACTCTACAAAGGGGTTGCAGAATCCCATTTTTTACTACAGACGATTTGGAGGCATAGCCATGTTTAAGCTTGGGGTCTGATAGCCTACTAATCTTCTCGAAGGCAAGTTGCTGAGCATTTTTGGTCATGTGATTGGTTCTTAGAGGTTCTCGTTCAAGACCAAAATTCAAGGAGCCGACATTTGGAAGATCTTTCAAAGATGCATCCAGATCAACAACACAAGAGGTTGAGGGGTCTCTAGACTTGCAAAAATCTAGCTTGAGGGTGTCCATAGATTTAGCCAAATCCTCAGAAGTAGGAGGGGTGTGAAAATCTAGACAAGGACAAGGAGGGACTTTAACAGATTAAGATGTGGATGAGTTCTATTGGGGTTTAGGGTTAGCATTGGAGCCTTTGGGAGGAGGTATTCTCTTCTTCAATAGCAGGCATGAAAGTCTCATGTGGCCTTCCCTACGACACAGGAAGCAGGCATTAATGCCTCCAAGAAACATAATAGGGCATGATATCATCTTCCCTTCAAGATCAAAAACAATTTCTGTAGGAAGGTCCTGGCCCAGGTTAATCGAAACCAAAACCCTTGCATCCATGTGAGGAAGCAGGGTATCATTTTTATCAACTCTCATAACAGAGCCAATCTGTTTGAGAGCTTGTGGTAATAAATTCCAAAGAAAAGGAGGGATATTTCCAACAGTTAGCCAATCTAGGGCAGGAGAGGGGTAAAATTTCCTCTTGAATAGAGTCAGGTGACCAAGAAAGCACCCTAAAATTACAAGAGCCAACTTTCCAATATTGTCTTTTAACAATTTATTTCTGACTGGAAGGATTAGCCATAAAAATTAAAAAGAGTCCTTTCTGAATCATACGAAAATAAGTGAACTAAAACCCTAGTTTGTTAGCCCAAACATTATGTAACCAATCAATCATAAAGGAACAAGAAGGTAATAGAGACACTTCTTGAGAAGTCAAAAACAAAGCAGTCTCTTTAAGCCTATTTTTCTTTGATTCAATAGCAAGATTCATTTGGAGACTAGGTTTTACAATGTATCCTCGTTAGAAGAGGCCTTACCTTTATCACTACCCGTGCTCAAGAAGGTCACACCTCTGGAGTTCTGTTGGATGAAGTGTGCTCCATCAGGGACCCTAGTCTCATTTTGCACCACCTGTTTGAACGACCTAGCCCCATCAGTTGCAGAACCATCTTCTTGATTCTAAGGGTTTGAATGCCCATCGTTGGGTGTGGTAGAGCACATCAAAGGTATTGAAAGGGTGCACCAAAAGCACAAGGACGAAATAAATGCACCAGTCATACAATGAAAGAGGAAGGCCTCCCACTTGGAGGCCTCCTCAAGCGCCTTGGGATCTAGTTGCAGAGCCCAAGTCACTCAGATCCTTAAGACTCTATTTATCACTTCATGTGTTTTTTTAGCTTACCTTGACTATTAATGAATTGTAATGCATGGTGATTGGTGTACAACATGAACTCCTTGGGCAACACATATTGTCTCCATTTCTTAAGTGCTTGCACAATTATACTGAACTCTTGATCATACACGAAATACTTTCTTTTTGCTTCATTTAGCCTCTCACTGAAATAAGATATAGGTCTTCCCTCTTGACTTAGAACTCCTCTTATTGTTTTCCCACTTGCATAAAAATCAACTTGGAATGCTTTATTGAAATTTGGAATTTCTAACACAGGCTTCAGTTACCTCTTCAATTACCTTTCCCTTCAAAATGTTAAAACTCCTCTCAGTCGTTGTTGTCCAAACAAATTCCCTCTTGTTTCCCTTCATTGTTCATGTGATTAGAGCACAAATACTGCTGAAATTTTTGATGAGCTTCCTATAGAAGCTTGCTAACCCATGGAAACTTCTGGCTTCAACATACTTCTTGGTGAAGGCCAATCAAGAATAGCTTCGACCTTTTTCAGATCTATTTTCAGACCATTACTCAAAACCACAAAAGCCAAATAAACCAAATCTTCCTTAATGAAATTAAACCTTTTCAAATTTACCATCAACTTTTCCTCTTTTGGCCTTTGTAGGACTGCTCTTATATGTTGCAAGTGCTTCTCTTTTGACTTACTAAATATCAAAATATCATCTAAATAAACAATTGCAAAATTACCAAGGAAAGGCTTCAAGACTTTGTTCATCAATCTCATAAAAGTGCATTGTTGCATTTGACAGCCCAAATGACATCACCAACCATTCATACAACCCATCCTTTGTTCTAAATGCAGTTTTCCACTCATCCCTTTCTCTAATTCTTATTTGATGGTAACCACTCTTCAAATTATTTTTTGTGAAGTATTTTGCTCCATTCAAATAGTCTATCAAGTCATCCATTCGTGGCAAAAGAAACGGGTACTTGATTGTTATTTTATTTATTGATCTTAAGTCTATACACATCTGCCAACATCCATCTTTGTTTGGTGCTAACACTTCTAGAACTTGACATGGGCTTAAACTTTCTCTAATCAACCCCTTATCAAGTAGTTCTTGCACTTGCTTATAAATCTCCCCATTTTCTTTTTGTGTCATTCTATATGGTGCCTTGTTTGGTAAACTACCATCGAGAATTAAATCCATGCAATGACTTATGCTCCTCATTGGTAGCAACCCATCCAACAACTCCTTCACCAATATTTCCACATATTCATCCAATATTCATTGTATTTCCTTTTGTATTTTACCATCTTCTTTCGCTGCCCCAACTGCTGCAAATTTGGGAACCATAGCAACATATGTCTCCTCTCTTTTGAACTCCCTCAAAAATTGTTTTCTATAAACAAAACACACCTTTGGCTTATCTTCTTCTTCTCTATTTCTTATCGGATTCAAAGTATACTCCTCATCCTTCTTGATTGTGTAAGTATTCTTCTCACCATCAGGTATATCCTTTCTATCAAAGTGCCACAATCTTCCCAAGAGAACATGACAATCGTTCATGGGCATTATGTCACACATAACCTCAATATCCTTGTAATTTCCAATGTGAAAACTCACCAAACTTTGTCCATTCACCAATATTTGATGCTCTTTTTGCAGCCATGAGACCCTATATAAGTTGGGATGTTTAATTTTCGTCAAATTTTAGCTTGCTTACCATCTCCTCGGACAAAATGTTATCAGTGCTACCTTTGTCCACAATCACCTTGTAGCACTTTCCATTCACCTTGCACCTTGTTCAAAAAAAGTCTCTTATGAATTGGTTCTGGTTTCTCTTTTTCTGAATTCATCAAGACTCTTCTCAACATAAATGATTCTCCATCTTCGTGGTCCTCTCCATGTTTAGTGGGCTCATTCTCATTTTCAGCCTGTGCAATATGTACTCTTCCCTCTCCTCCTTTACTTTCATCATGTTGGATCTGCGGACACTCAAATGCTCTATGTTCTTTTTCCCCACATTGGAAACATGTAAATCCTCTTCCTCTACCTCTTCCAAAAGACCCTCTTTCACGTGAGTAGTCTCCTCTTCCTCTTGGGAAATCTCCTCTTTCATTTCCTTCTTGTGCATTAGCACTTGATGTGCTGTCTTCCTCTAGTTTATTTTGGAAGTCTCTTCCACTTGTTGGTTGTCCTTTTCTATGTGAGAATCCGCCTTTACCCCGTGAGTTATTTTCTTGTCTTCTATTGATTTTTTCTTCCGCCTTTAAGGCATATTGGTAAGCCTCCTCCACTCTATGCATATTCATCAAACTCATTTCATCTTGTATTGATGGACGTAGTCCTTTCAAATACCTTGCAACTTGCTCAATATCTTCTTCAATTTGACCGGCTCGAATGCTTAACCGGTAAAACTCTTCTGTATACTCTTCCACACTACTTTCTCTTTTCTTTTGATTTTGAAGCTTCTTTACAAAATTAATTTGGTAATTTGCCGGCAAAAATTTAGACTTAATCTTGGTCACCATTCGATCTCATGTTTTGGTTTTCTCCTTTCCTCTTTGATGTCTATCCGTTTGCAAATGCTCCCACCATAGAGAAGCATGCCCTTGCAACTTCGTACATGTATATTTCACCTTCTGATTTTCTTTTGTATTATCATATTCAAAGCACTTATATATCCATTTATGCAATCTGGTCCAACAAAATTTCAGCATTCAACCCTCCTTTGTAACTTGGTGGCTCAAATTGAGGTTTGGAATTGGCTTTTGTGAGAGCTTTAATAAATCTTTCTTCTCCCAGTTCAAACCTCGGATGGTTCACCTCTTCACCTCCTTCAACAGTCTACTCTTCTTCATCATCATCAATAACATCTTCAACATGTACACCTCTCCTTTGAGCCATCCCCATGGCATCTAACCATGCAGTGATACCCGTCATCACTTCAGTTGTACAAGCTCTTATTATCTCTACAATTTTAGGCTCCAAGCCTCTAGCTCCTCTGCCCCATCTACGACCTCACCCTCTATAAGCCACTTTGACTTACTGATTAATTCAAATTTTCAATTCCCAAAGGTACTCATACCAGCTCTGATACCACTTAATGCAATAACAAGAACTATAAACACAATCAAAGACACATCGTTCTGTCATCAATTCAATAGGAATTATATTTACTTCAGCGGCGATGCAATTTCAATGCTAGAAACCCCAAATTATAGTAACAGCTCAATATTATCATAATTTTATTCACAATCCAACCTTTTCAATCTGCAATTACAACTTACACAATCAACATGAATATTCACATCCACTCAATGAGAAAGGACACACGTTATCTCTACAAGGCAACCACAACAAGTATAGCAAAGTTTTTATCTATAATAACACTGTATACCATCAAGGTGAGTGCATAGCTTCTCAAAATCATACGAAGTATACAAGTATTTCTGCAAATGGAAAAATACTCTCCACACCAACACACCTTCTCCACACGGTTTTTCCAAGTTTTCTGAGTTGGTCCCTCTCTAGATACCAAACACTAGTCTTTTTCTTCTTTGTTTTCCATCCAAATTCCCCTTTCTCCCACCACTTCTTCTCTGGAATCGTCTGCTTGCCTTCCTTGGCTTATTTGTTTTACATCCACACATACAATCATATATACGCCCCTTCACCTTCTGTGTCCCTCCACTCTAAGAATATTGGTTTTTGACTAATGAAATCGGTGGTGGTTTATTAATGTCAATGTTAGCTTGGAATCTGAGATGAAGGCATTATGTCAAACATTTCACGTGCCTTCCCTTGCATACAAGACACTAATGAACAAAATATGAAAACCAAAACTTCAGAATATAAAACCAAAATGCCATGTTGGTTCATTCGTTCCCGGATGCTCCGGCATCAAGAGTGGTAGGTAAAACAATTAGGAAATATCTTTACGCAGAGGTGATCAGAGGAGTTGACTGTATTCCAATTGTGCCAAATTCAAAAATAACATTAGGATCTTTAGATCTGAATAATGAAGGTAAAAAGAAAAAAATTAAGAAGGCTGAGAACCTATTCAAAAGGGGAAAAAAGAAGAACAATGTGGAGGTTTTTTTTTTCTTTTGTGGAAAATAATGAAGGATTGATCACTCAAAAAGATATTGATAGAATGGTAGAAATAGAAGCAAGAGTCGATTTCATTACCACCATTATTAACTCGTGCATGTTATGTACTTGACTTTTGTTTAATGAATATAGGTAGCTATTCCCATATGGTAGAGTTTATCAAAATATATATATATATATATATATATATATATCTATGATGTATATATGTATGTAAATATATATACATATACATACATTTATATAAATGTGTGTGTATATGCATGTACGTGTAGTGTATGTGTGTATATGTATGTATATATGTATACATATGTACATATCTATTATTATATGTATACATATGTACATATCTATTATTACTGTTATTTATGTATATCTATATATGATTATTTTTAATTTTATATGTTATTTTCAAGAATTTTATTTCGAAGAAATTAAAAAAGTAAAGTAAATATTACTTATTCAAATATCTATTTATGAAATAGAATAATAAGTTGAATAAAAAAAAAGTAGAATAGTAATAAATAAAATACTTTTAAATATTAAATTAAATTATTACAAATTTATATATAAAAAATATTAAACAAAATTATGAAAACAATTATATAGAAATGTTAGTATATAATTAAATGGTATATGTTAAATAAATAATATATAATATATTATTTTAGTTATTTAATAGATTACATTTATGAATAATTATTATATTTTAGAATTGTTTAAGAAGTATCTTATCTTTTAAATTGTAATTTATTAAAGTTTCTTTGTATTTTTTCAGATTAATACTTGTAATGGTGTGTATTGTGGCGATACATTTACTGGACCCAATTCAAATATGAAACCAAAGATGTGGACAGAGAATTGGACTGGGTGGTAGGTCTTTTTTTAATTCTTGTTTTTTATTAAAAAATTATGATATAAATTATTGAAAGATTATAGAATTGGAGTTGTATGTGTAATTAATATATGTTAACAATATTTTTGAAAGTGACACATAAATTGAGGCAATTGAAGACCTCTCCATTTTATATAAATATGCTAGTTTAAAAATTTATTAAAAAAGATCACCATGGTAATAAAATGGGATTGAGATAAACACAATCTAATAAAGATTTGGAATCAAAAATTCTAAACATTAGGGGAAAGTCCCTAGTAGTCGTTAGGGAGTCCAATAATCGTGACGTTTTTGTCATGTTGACCCCCCCAATTACTAATGCTAAAGGAGCTTCAAAAATGAAAACACATGTACCAGAGTCGATCACACATGTACTAATAGCTCATCATTTTTTACCTTTTTTTGGTTGGTAATTACTCATTTGTGCACCACTATTGGGACATTTTGTAACAACTACTAGGACATTTGGCCACAAGTACTGACATTTTTGAGTTAACAACAATTGGTGCAAGAACATAACGGGTATAAGGTGGCACTTTGAAAAGGCCATTTTTTTACCACTATGTATTCGACAGTCTCTACAGAGAGGTCCGTGAATACCTAGATGCAGGATCATCATGCCCTTCACTCAACTTTTGGTTTTACATTTTGATTTTCCTCGTTCTGTTTTGGGATGTTGAACGATCTTCCCTTCCACCTGCCCGGTTTATAACACGAAGAGTGTAAGAAGGTTGGATAATCATCGTTTTTATGAGAATCCGCAGAGCTGAGTAACGTTCGCGAGGGTATTGTACGTTTCTAAGTTTGTTATTTTGTGAGTGAAAAGACCAATTCCTTTGAGAATTGAGAGGTTGTAGAAGCCCTGGCCAAACGGGTGTCAATAAAGATTTGTCTGATCAGATTATGTTCATTGTATCTGTCGGCCAAAATCTTAGTGTTATGTTTCTGTTCACTGTGAAGAATGAATGTTTATCAATAAGATTTATGTTTTAAATTTGATCTTCGATTCATATTCCCTCATTAATGTTCTTCTCTCTGAGATTTTTTGTCATTCTGGAATCAGAACATTGAGTTCATGTCTTCTTATTGTGTTGTTGTTGTTCTTAGAGTTTTTGTAGCTGTGTGGACAGGAGTTAGTGGTGTTTCTTAGGGCCTGTTTGGTTGGCGGAATTTGTGCATGCTGGAATTGCCAATTCTGGAATTGCCTTCCATTCTAGGTTTGTGCTATACTCAAAACGAATTCTAGAATATGGGCTTGTCCTGTTTGGTTCACCTGGAAGAGGACTGAGAAGATGCCAATTCTGCGTTTGGTTCCACACAACTAGAATTGGAATTGGATTTTTTTTTTACATTTTTGTGAGTAAGATTAATATTTCAATGTTTTTAATATTTTTTTTCTCTAATTTTTTTAATTTTACCACAAAAATAATGAATAATTTGTTTAGTAATCTTTGTTGTTAATTAAAAATATAATTTTTCTTATAAGTTACAATATTTGAGTTTTCTTATAAATTACAATTTTTGAGT
>MU223332.1:2785847-2844663 GCA_018584345.1 Thuja plicata
TCAAAAAGGCTGAAAATTAGAATTCGCAAAACCCTATTCCTATTTTTCATTTTGGAACCAAACACTGTATTCGCCAATACCAGCATGCAGGTATGCCAATTCCCACTCAATACCTAGAACCAAATGGACCCTTAGGGATTGAGGATGCTGAAGTGCATCAGAAATAAAGCGAAAAGATAGTGAAGAAGAAAAAATCATACATAATTTCAACCCTTATAAAAAGGAAATGTATCTTTATGTCATTTTACAAACCACATCCTCAAGATAAATGTTGTATTTTAATACAAAATTGTGATCCATTAACATCATGAAATGGTGTCATATAGTGACCTAGTAGAAAACTATTTTGGAATACAATATATCTTGTATGTACTAAGTCTTCCCATATTTTTCATTCTATCATCAATAAGCAAAATATTCATTTGAATTTATCCTTCCAACAAAGTATGTCACTCTAGTTGTCTTCCTAAAGCAATGTGTAAAGGAAAACTGAAGCAAAGAGCCCAAGAAATACCAAGCTTTTCAAATGATATTTTTTTGGCTTCAAAGTATTTTGATCATGGTTTCAAATGATAATAGAGAAAAGCATCAGCCCGCCTTCAATCTATATAGGAAATATCACACTACTCTATCACTACCTCGTTATTAGTTTCATCTTTTAGTTTTGTTAAAGCTCCTTGAATGAATGAATTTGAAGAGTCCCAACGAATCCATGAGTCTCTTGGATTTTCATGAGAAACTCCATCAAAATTTAAGTTTAAAGAAAAAATTAGAAAATAAATTCATTGAATTTATTTCTTTGAAAAAAAATTGAATTTATAACCAATTACCCTATGAACAATTAAAAAATTAAAACTAATACATAAGTTAAATTTTGATTAAAAGTAGTTTGAGATATTCACAATGTTATTAACTAAATATACTAGATACAAGATGGGAATGATGCATGCAAATTTTTATAATGATGTTCTTAGAAATCAAGAGAGATTATAATATAGGTAAATAGTTAGATTCATAATTGACATTTAATTAACAAATTTTTCTCTCTAGTTAGATTTCTTTTTAATTTAAAAAAAGATTAAGTATGCTTGCAATTAATAAATCTCATAAATTAGATAATCTTCAAGAAAATAATTTAAAATACGGAGCTAAAATCATAAACACCTCAAATCAATGAAATTTGTATTCAAGTTATTTAAATTGGTTTCACAACAAAATGGACAACTAAACTAACCATACCTTTGCTCACAAGAAATTATACGAGGGATTTAATGATTTGTAATGAGTAAACCTCAAGAAAAAGACGACCTTCAATTAGAACATTTAAAGTGGGCAGAAAAAGTTGTTTTGCCTCATATACAAAAATCGGCAAGGTTATTTGAGATTGTTTCCTATTAGAATGAACAACTAACCTAGCCTAACAAATGTTTTTATTAAAAAAATGGAGATGCAAATAATCTATCAAACTATCAAATTATCATGATTAACCCTCTCTTTGAAAATAATACATGATCAACCCTCTCTTTGAAAATAATACATAATTATTAATTGGTAGGGAAATATGGAAAGAGGCCAAAGGGACAAGAATATTTCAAACCCAAGTCATCAATTGTAGATCATTGTGCCATCTTAAAATACGTAATTGAAAATATATGGGACAAAATGTGTGCTTTTTTGTAGACCTTGATAAGGATACTAACAAAGTTCCTAGAAGAAAACAATGGAGTAGAATGGATGAGCCTAGAGTTCCAACACATTATAGGCCAATACCTATCTCATAATAGATTGTATGAACAATTCAAGGTTAAAATCAAAACACGTGTAGAATTATCAAAAAACTTTAGGAGTGATATTGGTGTCCAATGAGATTTTTCTCTATCTCCATATTTATTTTGACTATTTATCGACAATATAAAAGATTAGATAAATAAATAGTGGGAAAGGAGGTCCACTTGGCTAACTATTGCTGAAACTCTTGCTTTATGTCAACATTCTATTTCTAATGGTAGAGTGTAATGATCCCTTTTTGGACCTTTACTTGATTTGTTCTAAAATTCCCATTTAGGATTTGAAATAGTACTTGGGGATGACAACTTGTAATGCTTCATATAAGTCTGATTATATAGTTCTGCATATAAATCTGGTTTATATTCTTCAGATGTAATTGCACAAACGCTTAATGACTGCTTTATCTTTTATCTCTTTGCATTGTGAATGATTTATCTCTTTGCATTGTGAATGATTTCCATATATCCTTTTTCTAACCCTACAGGATGGCAAGATCATGCTCTTATACCACTGTAATGATCCCTTTTTGGACCTTTACTTGATTTGTTCTAAAATTCCCATTTAGGATTTGAAATGGTACTTGGGGATGACAACTTGTAATGCTTCATACTAGGAGAATACAAATCCCCAATAATTATTATGTCATTATATATTTAAATCATATTTAGAAACAATGCATACTTAAGCCTCAATTCCTTAATCTCTCTTAATCTCTAACCCTAAGGTGGATGGTAGAATTAGAGGCTCCCTCATGAACAAATCTCATTTTGGGAATCTTCTCCTCATTGTGACCGGATTACTCATCTCCCTTCAGAAACTTCTTATCCCCTTAGTTGTATTAGTGAGTGATTAAAGAATTAGCTAATTGTGTATTTGTATCTTATATATTGCTAAACATGTATAACATAACCAATGTATAATTCTATTTCACTCTTATTAATATTCTTTGAGCTATTTCACTCTTATTAATATTCTTTGACCTCTTCCTTATACTTTATATTCTTGAATTTCCTTCTATATATATTTATTTTATATTATATTTTTCTTGTTTCTTAGAAATGCATATATACTTCCTTCTTTTTCTCTTATATTTTTCCCTAGCTTTTCTCCTCTATTATTTCCTTGATTTTCTCCTATATTTTCCATGTTCTTTGTCATTTTAAATATTATATTACATACTAAAATATAATAATAAAAAGGTGGGAGATATTGATAAGAATCGTTGCTAATCTCTTTCTTTCCTTTTTATGATTATTTCATAATGTCCCTGTTCCATTTATTTGAGAATGATTGTTCATTCTTTTCTTTTCTTCCTTAAATATCCTATAGGATTGAAGAGATTTGTCTCTTCACATATGGCAACTCCTCATAGCAAGATTAGTTTATTGGCCAATATATAATATTTCAGTTATTACTATGCACGACGGTCTCAAAGATAAGTATTTATTATGTTATCATATTAATTATATAATAATATATTATACTATTTAATAATAGATAATATTATATTATTTATAATTTCAATATTCTTAAATTCTATTCCAACCCTTATTAATATTATTATTGTATTAATATTATTTATTTATTATATTAATAATATATATTATATTATTAATATTAATACATTATATTTAACATTATATTAGATTATATTATAATATTACTATATTTGCTCATTAATGTATAATATTATATATTCTATTATATCAATAATATAGTCAATTTTTAATAATAAATTATATTATAATTTATTCATTTATTAATTTATTTTTATTATTTTTATATAATCCTATCTAAGAAAGGGGACATTACATAGAGAGCCACTTATAAAAATTAGATATATTTTGTAAACATATAAGGATACAATGAAATATTAGGAAAACTAAAAGTATCACTCATTTAAAAATGAAGAACCAATTCAACATTCAATTTGAAGGAGAATCTCTTAAAGTGGTGTCACAATACAAGTACCTTGCCCTCAACTTTCATAGTAAACTCAGTTCGGTCACTTGCAAGATTAAAGAAACAAGGGAGATGGAGAAATTTGTATGTGCATGAAAGTTCAGTTGTAGGATTGGAAGATCATTGTGGTCCCATATAGTTTACTTGTCACACTAGTGGTCTTATATGGATATAGGGTATAGGTTATCACTACTTCAATTTTTAAATTAAAATAAATATTAAAATCCAAAAGAATCTAATCACTAGAAATTTTAGAATCAAGATTTCAATTTTGCATAGAGTTCTCCTTGCCAAGATATGAACTTTCCCTTTAGAAGCAACTACCATGTCCAAGCTACTTTGTTACTTGAAAAATATAGAAAACATGAATATTGTGTTAGTGTGGGGGTTTTTTATTTTCCTTATGTAGGGGGTATTTATTTATTCTACACATACTATTTAAGCTTTCCTAGCTTATAATGGAGTGGTTAATATGAGGACGCATAGTGAAATATGCCAACTACATGTCACTCACTCTCAAACATCGGTAGTTGAATTACACACCTTCTTTTAAATTTTTATGACACCTATAAGAATTTGCCTATAACAACAACCCAAGATCTAGAGACCAATGAATAGCACAAAAGCAAGAGAGACAAGATGGATAAGAATAAAATGTATTCTCATGAACGATGCAATAACTGATCTAAAGTTTAGAACTACAATAGATAATAGATGAGTACAATGTAGATGTGTCTATTTATATAGGAAAGGCAGCATATGAGCATGATAAATTAGTAGACAACTTATCACCCACACAAGGTGGAATCACATGTCCACCAAAGGTGGATCATCCTCCATTGTGCAATGAAGTATGTGCAACATACAGAGGATGATAAGTGATGATTGCACTAAAGGTCGAGACAACACATAAAGTGTAATGTGATAACTATTATCACCACCTAAAGTGGAATTTCTCCTACATCATATGCAACTAAAGGTGCAAACTCATAAGTGTATCAAATGTAAACTACAATGTATGAATTATCCTAAGTAAGCTTAAGTAAAGTGTAATTAGGTGAATAATTAATTACATCAACAAGTCACCTCTCATCATATTAGAGTTATGTTGTCTAGTATAACTCATTATTTTTTTATTTTTTGAGATACTTGAGACTTTTTGATAGCTAATAATTTCCTTGAAAACCAAGTATATTCTTCTGCTATAGTCTCGTATGACCAAGAGAAGTAGAATAGAACCAAAGGACAAATAAGCGTATATAGTTAATCTGGTGTGTGTGTGTATATATATATATATATATATATATATATATATATTATATATACCTCTGAGATTTGTGTGATTGCCACATTTTTCGTGATAGTAGAGGCATTTTAAACATTTCCAAAGCACTCAAATGGTCTAAAAAATTCAAGAGTGACTTTTATTTTACCAAAATTAGAGATTGGAGGACACAATAACAAGCCAAAGTAGCTTCTGTTGTTGTCTCTGATGTTGACCCTTCCGGTGTTGCTAGTGTTGTCCCTGTGCAGAACGTTGATGTTGTCCTTGGTTCAACGCTTTTTTTTGGTGCTCTTGGTGATGTTGATCATGGTTCTCCTGGGAGGATCTTAGGGTCTGTTAGTGGTGCCATTCATGCCCCTCCTGTGGCTGGGATTGTGACCTGCCCTTTAGTGGGCTCTTCTAGTTCCTATTTGGAATGGAAGAAGGATGTTGGCAAGGTGGAGGATGGATGGACAACAGTTAAGGGAAGAAAAGTTAAGTCTTCCACTCCTTCATTTGATATGAACTTACTTTCACATAAAGATGGGCAAAAATGTAAATCTTGATTGCCTTGTTTTTGGGGGTGGTTGGACCTTTTTATTTTTGATTGGAACTATGGTTAGTTCCTTTGACTTGTTTGGTGGAGCTCCACAGTTGTTTTTTGGTCTTTCTTTGACCTGTCTTTTTCTTCTATTGTACAAGGTTTGGGGACCTTTCAAATCCTATTTTTACTTAATCAGAATAAGCCAAATTAAAAAAAATTATAAGTTTTTACTAGAGCCATTTTCAATTTTACTTCAGTATTCTTACTTCCCATTGTTAAGAAAAATAATTTCTCAGCTGTCTTCCCAAGGTTGAAAAACCTTCTATATAGTTTTTTGGGAATTAAATGGATACATTTTATAGAAATTAATTCAACATCATGTGTGAATCATTTTTTACAAGAAAATTTTGCAAGTTTTTGTAAAAACATTACATAACTTTTGCCTCGGGAGTCAGATTTTTGAGTACTTGACAAAAAGTTGTAAATGACACTTTCCATCCTTGTAGGTCTTATTAAAAATTTGCATCGGTTTATATCAAATATCGTATGTTGAATCTATCACACTTATTTTCTTCAACAAGCCATATCTTTCACCTCGAAACTCTTTTTTTTCAAAAACAAATAGGCATTGGAAAGGTATTCAAGAGTGTTACAGTACATTCAAGAGTATTAGATAGCCATAAGGATAATTGTTTCATATTTTTGTATTAGATTTACTTGTATCAAAATTTATAATTTTTGGTCTGTAGAGGCCTAGGCATTGTAATCTAATAAAGGGCCTTGTAAATGCGCTAATTATAAAGTGATATTATTTTAATATTTGTGCGGGATTGATTTTTTAGACTAGTGAACAGTTGGGTGTCTCGTGTTTCTTATTTTTGCATAATGCTTTCATCTTTGCAATCTTCTTTTCTTCTCTCATGGATGCATTTATAGTTCATGTTTGAACAACATATAACTATTTTTAATAAAAGTTAAGATAATAATATATTTGGAAAGACATGTATATCACTATGTTACAATGGGACTTGAAATTGAACCTTAGTATGATGCAGAAAAGATAAAATTGTTTAATAAATGTGATGAAGCCTTTGGAACCATATGTATGCAAGTCTCTCCTAGCCTTCTTTTCACATTGAATCTACCACTACACCAGATCGAGTGTAAAGAACCTTGGAGAGACTCTTTGGTAAGAAAGATGAGTTAAGAGATTGTCAATTGGAGAATTAACTCATAAGGTTGAGTCCCATTGATTTTGACACTATATTAGACTTATTCACAAAACTCTTGTTCAATCTATAGGATTACAATTGGAATAGTGTTGAATCAAGAAGGATGATAAATAATTGATCTTGAGAATTCTCTCTTAGTTTGATTCGAATGCTAGCAATAGGTGTTCATCAATGCTCCATGGGGATGCGTCCCCTACCCAATTTCCCCTGCTCTCATCCCGGGGATAGTATGGGGATGTGGGGACTTTTTCATCCCCAATGTCGTTCCTAAAATGCAAAAAAAAAGGAAATGTCCTGGAAATGATGTTTCACACAAAATAGGGGACTTGGGGACATCGTTAGGTACTAGGGACGACCTAGCCATCCCCTGACCATCCCCGGTACCTAATGGCGTCCCCTTTTTTAAAGCAAAAAAATGTCTGCCATTTTGCAAAAAGTCACTTTCTTTTAATATTTAATTGTTGGGCGGACCCCACGTCGGTAGAAATAACAATTGAAAACTATGGAACCCTATTTGGAGGCTAAAAAGGTAAAGTCTTCTTCATTTCTTTATTTCAACCATTCTTGGCAAGAAGAAAAAGAAAGAACAACAACAAGAAATTTTTCATTTTTGTGTTGCAGATGAAAGTTTTCAATTTTGTTAATTTGCTATGTATTCAACTTCTAAAATGTCTATGGCAAATGGTTTATCAATTTTCTGATAGGCATATTTGAATTCTCTCTCTATATTTAAAAATTCCCCAATTTTTAAATACTCATCCCCTAATGTCCCGTCCCCTGAAATTTGGCTCTGAGTCGTACCCGTACCGGAAACACATCCCCGTCCCCTAAAACGTCCATGTCTTGGAAACTTCGTGGAGCATAGGTGTTGATTGTTATATTATTGATGTCAACCTAATGAAGATTTGTATGTATTCAGTGTTGTACCTGATGAAAAGAAGTGTCATAAGTTTGTATGGGAGAGAAGTATTCAATATTGTCAAGATTTTCAACCTACTATATGTACAAAGCACACCTATATATGGGAATCTGAAATATGTAGGAAAGAGTATTTTAAGTTTGGTATTGGGTGTATAGATGTTGTTCTAATATCTAGTGGTGATGATAACTTAGTATGTTATATATTCAAAAGGTGACAAGTATGGAAAGTCTGATATACAAGAAAGAATATCTAAAGTCCTTATGGCAAAATTATCTAAATTTCTTTGCATAATTATTTGGTGACTTGGGGTTTCAGTGTTCTCAAGTATGGTTTATGAATATTGCTCTATCCTACTTTTATGTCCACAAAAGTTCAAAGGTTGGATTTGTGTTTTGTTGTTTGGTAATAGTGAGGATGTTTGTTAGGAATAATCAGGATTGGTCCGGAGAATGCTCCACATTGATGTTTCCAAGTGTAAAGTTTGGTAGACATGTTCCTAACATGTGTATAATGTTCTAGTTCAAATATCTTATGTTGGTTGGCTCTGCAAGTGAAGTTATGTTGCTCTAAATTTGACATTTTTGTTAGTTTTGGTCTCTAGCCGACTCAGTTGATTTCAGTGATTTGGTTTATGACTTAATGGTCCAATTATTCTTTTGAGGAAGAGTTAAGAGGTTGATGTGGATCTTTCTATATGGCGTGTTGAGATCCACACAAAGTTATGTACATTAGAGAATATTTTTGGGAAGACTAGTTAATGTTTTCATTTGCTTTGCTACACATTACATTTGGTGTCGAATTTGAGGATGTTGCAGTGTGTGTTTTCTAATTAAATAATTAGTTAAAAGTGTATTATTATATATTTGGTTCCTCTTTATCTCATGGAGCGGACCATAATAAGTGTAAGTGTTCATGGTAGCCAAATTTGTGTAAATTATGGTTATCTCTACCATGGCTGACCTGGTATTATTGGATGATCAAGTTGATATCTAAAAATTTGTGGTTAGTTGAGTTAAAAGTGTGGATTTAATTAGACTGTGTTTGGATCAAATGTGAAGTCAGTGTGACGTGAATGTGGAAGATTAGTGTTGTGAGTGTGTGAGTTTCATAGAGGTGTATTGATTGATTAGGAGATCCTACATATTTTTAGTTCACCATATTCTTGTGCTTGCTAGAAGACAATGTCTCTTTTGGCAACTTGTACAGACATGTATCTTGCCTTGGGGTCATGCGTCTTAGTTTTGGAAGTCCTTGTATATTTCCCAAGTAGTTTGTGTGCCTTAGCCTCCAAGTCCTTTTCAGGAGTAGTATGCTTCTTAGCACGTGTCCTAAACATTTCTAATCTATTATTTATATAGAGATTGTGATTCTCGCCATTATTTTTTGCACAGTGATTTTTTCACGTAAAAATATGGCGGTCATGTGTTTGTATTATTATTGCAATTTATATTTCATTGATATTTAGTTGGATAAAGATAACTGATAAGTGTGTATGACAGAAAAATATTAATATCCTGTTACGATAGATTCACCCCCTCCCAATCTTAAGGTATGTTCAACATTGAACTATTTAGTTTTTTCTTCTGCATTCTTTGTTACAAAGTGTGCCCTAGGATACACATAAAATTATTCTCTAGATGAATTTTATGGAGAATTTACTAGGGAAAATTGGTTCTAATGGGTACAATCAAAGCCTCTAAGACACATTCCTTAGTTTTTAATAAAGTTACACAAGAATAGAGTGTATAGAAAACAAAAGAATCAAGCAGAGAAGACTAATGATCAAATATATGCTACTTCAAAGGTAGATAACTAGACCTCTTCATCAAAAGGTGAGCAACCTAACAAGGAGAAGATTAAGTGTTCTTACTGCAAGAGGCTTGGTTGTGATAAACATAAGTGTTTGGAAGAACAAATAGATCACCTTTCACATCTTCTAGAAAAAAGCAATACCAAGGTTCCAAATTTAGTCAAATAAAGTTCATTAAAAAGATCTTCTAAGGAAACAAATAAAAGTAAGGGAAAGGGTAAGGGTAGGGCCCTAGTTGTTGTTACTTCACAGCTAAATTCTTGGATTGAATTAGGTATTTTGCATCACATGGATTCTTCAGGAGAGTATTTCACCTCTTTAGATTCATGTTCTTTTCCTACCATACTAATTGGCGATGACACTCCTTTCAAAGTGCACAAGAGAGGATTTATCAATGTAGGTTAAGGAACATTTGAGGATGTCCTTTGTGTTCCATATTTATTAACTAATGTCCTATCTATTTATTAGATCACTCACTATGGTTTTGACAAGTGAGTTGAGTTCACACTAAATACAATTGTAATAATTGAAATGTATTATGGGTTTATTTTTATTGTCACAAAAGAAGATCCTAAATCCAAACTCTATTATTTTTCTCACCTTTTTCCTAAATATCCTTTAATAGTCTTACTCATTCATGAAAATGAGGCGATTTGTTTGTGGCATCAATGATTTGGCAACTTGAACTACTGTTACAAGTATGAAAATCAATCAACAAGACATGGTTTCAAGGTTACCTTATATTCAATTTCTTATGGAGTTTGTCAGGGATGCATTCTTGGTAAGCATCATGAGGAGAAATATAATAAAGTTAAAGCATGGAGAGCTACATAACTATTAGATTTGTTACATAGTGACTTGGCTAGGACTATTTTCACAATGATCTTTCAGTGGGGATAGATATTCCTTGACATTAATTGATGACTTTTCTAGATACAATGGGTTTACTTTCTCAAATGGAAGTTGTCTTTGAGAATTTTATAGATTTCAAAGCTTTTGTAGAGAAATGATCTAGGAAGTTCATCAGGATTCTGTATACAAATCATGGGAGTGAATAATCAGCTTGAAATATTATGTGCTTTTGAAGGCATTTGTTACAACTAGCGGTTGTTGTTGCACCAAAATATTGACCTGTCAATGTCCAATACAACCGCTAGACATATAGAAGACATAGGAGACAGTTAAGTCATGTCACGAACCACCGCAGTGCTAAACAACCAAGGAGACCAAGAGCGCAATCAATCTTTCTCACCATTGTAACAACATTAATATGTAGCACATAGTTTTGTATAGTCCTTGGAAAAATGGTTTTGCGGAATGCAAAAATAGGTACTTGAAGGAGATGACTAATTGAATTATTCAATTCAAATCTTTGGCACCTCTATATTAGGTAGTTGCCATCAATTATGTAGGTTACATTCAAAACTAAGTTCCTCATAAAGATATGAAGTGGATATCTCCTTTTGAATCTTCAATTATCGGCCAAATTGAGCACTTCAGAGTGTTTGGTTCTCTTGTATGGGCTTGAATATTCCATCTAAGAAATTCAAGGCTATGGATTTTTAGAGAACGCCTTGCACATTTATTGGGTATCTAGATTATGTCAAAGGTTGTATACTTATCCATCCCACTACTAATGAGACTCATTAAGGGAAGTGTTCATTTTTAGGAGACTTCTTTCAGCTCTTCTCATACCACTTCTCAATCTATCATTGCATTAAAGATATATCATCATGATGAAAATTCTTTAGAGGATATTAATCCTCCAAATTTTGATGAGGAATCTTCTCCCTCTATGTTAGATGGAGATAGTTATGATGATGATCCACATTCCTCTCCTACTCATCATTTAGTGGCAATACTCTATAGCCTCCACACCTCTTTAGGCTCGACAAATACTAGATTCAACTAGTGATTAGGTTAGTGTTTTATCAAGTACAAGAAGAACATGTCATAACTTTAGCAAGCTCTACATCTCTTTATTTATTTAGCTACTAATCCATCATCTTTTAGAGAAGCTTCAGATGTTCCCCAGTAGGATTTTGCAATGAAATAAGAGTACACTTCCTTGGGAAGGAAACATGCATGGGATTTAATCCATCTTCTTAAGGAATGAAACTTTTTCCATGCAAGTGCATCTAGCAAAAAAATGTAGAAGATAGGTCGGTTGATAAGCATAAGGCTTGCTTAGTAGTAAAAGGATACTCCTCAGTTCCCGAGATTGACTACTCTAAGACTTGTGTGCCTTTTCCTAGCTATAGTTGCATCCCATCACTAAGAAGTTCATCAAACAGATGTGAATAGTGTCTTTCGTCATGGTGACCTTTAGGAGGAAATCTACATGGGGAAGTCGCAGGGTCATTTTTCAAGATCCTTGACTTGTGTGTTGATTTCAAAATTATCTCCATGGCGTCAAATATTCTCCTTTAGCTTGGTATACCAAGATGGACTCATTCCTTCTGACAATTGGTTTCACTTGATTCCATTCTAATTCAAATGTATATATTATGTAGTAGGATAACACCCTCACATTTCTAGTTCTCTATGTTGATGACTTATTGATCATAGGGAGTCACTCATCCACTATCAAGGCAGTGAGAATTTATCTACATGATAGATTTTTCATATCAAACTTGGGTCTTTTTCTTTACTCTGTGTGGATTGAGATCGCTTAGTCATCTAAAAATATCTTCCTTGGACAACCCAATTATGCATTTGATATTCTCTCTATGTTTCACATGTCTAATTGTAAGCCTACATTGAATAGATTTTGTTAGGGGTCAAACTTGAGGCTAAGTGTTCTTCACCCTTGGTTGATAGCACTTTATACCAATAGTTTGTAGGAGGTATCATCTACTTAACTCATCCAAGATCAAATAATTCATATTCTATGGGAATGGTATCTCAATTTATGTAGGAGACACAAGTTGTATTGGAAAGAAGCTAAGAGGGTCCTTCACTATATTCAAGGTACTCACAATCATGGGAATTGGTATGTAGCATGCATGGACATTGACTTGGTAGGATATACAGATTCAAATTGTACGGTTGATTCTTAGGATCACAATTATATGTTAGGATATTACTTCTCAGATGATTTTGGTCCTGTTTGTTGGCCAAGCAAGGAGAAGTCTACAATTCTCTTTCATCAACAAAGGTTGAGTATTGAGGGACAGCTAATGCCACCATGAAGGATATTTGGTTTCAAAATATCCTCAGTGAATTTTGTATTCCAATTAGAAAGCTTGTAGTCATCTTTTGTGATAATC
Organism: Thuja plicata; assembly: GCA_018584345.1. Lineage (NCBI taxonomy): Eukaryota > Viridiplantae > Streptophyta > Pinopsida > Cupressales > Cupressaceae > Thuja > Thuja plicata. Next base: position 2,798,639 of record MU223332.1, read on the forward strand.
ACAATGCTATACAAGTCTCAATAAACCAGTTTATCACTAGAGGATGAAACACATTGAGATACACATGATTTAGGAAGGCATCATTGATCTTAAGTATTGTTCTATATCGGACCATACCATGAAGAGATGTTCACCAAACCCTTAACTAAAAGGAATTTTTCATCATTTGTGATCTTTTCTTGGGATTTCATAGGAGGGGCTTCTTAGTCCTTCATTCTCTCTATACATTTTGGGGGAATTTTCTCACTCTATTTAGGGGGTTATTCTTCTTATGAGGGTTTCTTCTTTTTTGAGGGGGTCTGTATGTATATGAGTACCTAACATGGCCTTATTTTTTTGGAAAATATATTTTAACCCTTGTAAGCTATGCTTAGTGGTGGACCATGTTTGTATAGGGTTTTTATTTTCCTTATTTTAGAGGGCATTTATTTATCCTACACATATATTTAAGCTTTTGTAGGTTATTAGGAGCGTTTAATATGAGGACATGTGACAAAATACTTCAACTACATGTGTTACTTACTCCCACTCATGGGTAGTTGAGTTATATACCCTCTTTTGGTTTTTTTTGTCTCCTCCCATGACCACTACTTTGTCATTACCTACGTGGGTTATGGGGTAGTTGGGTTTCTAACCCTCTTTTGGCTATATGTGCACCCTTTATAACTCCTTTTCTATCTTCATGTAAGGAGTTTATACCACATGTTTTGGAATTTACCAAGTAGGTAAAAAATTTCTCCTTTTATGAGGAGTAGGAGTTAGTGTGCCTCCTAGATTGGTATGCTTTTATTTATCTATAATAAACACTCTACTCTCACCTTTACTAGTTAAGTGATAGCTTGATGAGAGTATTGAGAGTCTTCAGAAAATTCTCTTTCTTTTCTCTATCTTTCTCTCATTTTAGATTTCTCTTCATTCTATTATTTTGATCTTTAGTCATCTATTGAGTGGATTTCCATGTGATCTATAACTGACATTAGATCCTAGCTTGGTTCTTGCTTCTCATGGAATGTAACATATTGATTGATATAAAAATGAATGAATAGATCGGATGTAGGTATTAAAAAAATGTCTAAGCCTTAATTAAATCATAAAATATAATATGAATAAAGGTTTAGAACAATAAAATGGAAGAACAAAATAGGTAGAAAATAAAACATCAAATTATAGGGTTCGTCATAGCTTATGAACATTTTGAAAATAATTATATAACTTGGGTTGAAATTAAAAGCGGAATAATATCCTCAAAGGATATTGATTGTAATCCACTCATTAAATTTGACCTTGAACCTCTGGTCAAGTGTGGCTCACTCCCTAGACCAACATTTTTAGGCCTAGAATGTAGACATAGATTCCTTTCTAAATCTCATTGCCAGATCTTCTCTCAAGATTCCCATTACTATTTGGTATCCTTTATGTTTATGTTAACTTAGGTCAATTTCCTAGCATTCTACCTAGCTCTTACATCATTTCTTGTCTTTATGATATCCAATCATAGTCAATAAGAAAAATAATCAATTAATCCATCGTGCCTAGCTCTATTAAGGGACTAAAGTTGGATATAATAGATTATTCTCTGATGAAATTGAGAGGGACTGGAAGTGATTCCTAGTTTTCATGTTTAGACTAGTGAACACTCTATAATGTAACAAAATTAGATCTAAGTCTAGAATGAAAACTAGGGATCAAACCCCATCTCATAAATTACATTCGAAAATAACCAATAGACCCAACTACAAACCCTTAGCAGAACTGGGTAAGCTTAATTTATTGTTCTCTTTTTTGTTTGTTTTGATTTGATTTGGATAAAGATTAGAAAGTGACAATGCAAGAACTAGGATAAAAGGTGCAAAATTGACAATAATCAACATAAAATAACTAATGCATATCTGAAAGTTGAAACTATGATGTGTAGAATTAGAAAGTGGGAGTAGAAAGGAACCTGTGTCTAAAATTTGAGCTCAAAATGGTTGGACACTGTCAATAGGTGGCACATTCCTTCAAGTGTCCCATGTTCAAAATAGAAGTCAAACGTGTCTCATGAGTCTCCAAACATTATTTGGATCAAATTTTAGGAAAGATGGCTAAGACTATGGCATTAGGTGCTAGTATCCTAGAGGACTATGAAATTAAGTGTCAATATCCTAGAGGAGTATGGCACTAGGGACCCTAGTCCCACTAATGAATGTTGTCAGATTGCCTCTATCTCTCTCTTCTATATGATCTTTTACTCCAAAATTGAGTCTAAAAATTGCCTCTAAACATATACATACACACATAAAGAGAAAATTGTATTTGTATTGTATATGGTCTTTCCTTAGTCAAGCCTTGGGTTTTAGAATCAATACAACAATAATGGTGACATGAAAAGGAAATCTCAAATTTGAACTAAATGCTTGAATTGAAATGACTATACCCTCGATTGATGATGCAATGCTCTTAGAATAATTCCTACAAATGTTGACCCAATAATATGATGAACCATCACAAATACACCCATAAACTTGTAATTGAAGATGCCTTGTTGTAACTTTCTACTGCTTGAATTAGATTTTCTCTTGTGAAGATCACTTGCTCTTGAGAGGAAACTTGTTGATGTGATGTGTGAAATGAAATAGGAGAGGTGCTTCATATATGATCCTCAAGGTATTTTTGCTTTAAGACTGGCCTATAGTGGTCTATTCCCATATCAAGGATAGATCAAGGTATCCCAAGGCCTCCTTGTTACCCACCCTTAATTTTAGCTCATTAAAAGGTGGTCGGATGCTTCAAACTTTTGCATATAGTCCATGGTAACCAAATTAGTCCAACTCTTTTTGGCTCAAATTTTGGGGTTAGATAATAGGGCCTAGTTGTTAGATCTAAAATCTATATGGGTGTTGAAAAAATCGAGCTAGGGCCTTAATTGCATTGAACTTAAGAATGAGATAGGTCCCATATAAGCATAAAATTATATAAGATAAAGGGAACACTTAAAATAAGGGTCCAAATAAGAGTGTGTTGAGATTTAAAATGGAACATGACTTGTATTCTTGATTTTAAAATTAATTCAAATACAAACATGGTCCCAAAAGTGCTTAAAGGAATGGAAAACTCGAATGAGTGCTAAGAGAGTCTCTAGTCGTCCTTCTTTGTTTCCTAAGAGCAATGTCTCTTGTTGGAGCTTGTGCTTGTGTATGAGTTTTTTTAACTTGTTCTCAATCCAATATACATGCTAGAAGAAGTTATAGACTCATAAATTCCTATAGTTTAATTACTAAGGGTGTTGCGCTTGAGTTGGTTGTTTGACTTATTTCTACCAAGGAGCTTGGCTCAACCCTCTTCCCTTAATCTAACATATATCATGCAGCACTTTTTTGAGAATCCTTCCCTTCATGATTATCGTGATGAGGATGACTCTTCAACACAAGTGTCTAATGAAGGAATACACAAGATTGATAAGCAATTAGAAGATCTTCAACAGTTTGAGTCAAGAACACTTTGGCAGAGAGGCAATCCCCTTAATTGAAGATTTAAGAAAGTTAAAATAAAATGATGAAATGGTGTATATGTTCTACATGGTATAACTCATATAGTGGATGAAAACACTATGAAGTGGGCTAGCTACACAAAAGTTCTTGGACATTTCACTCCTCCAATCCAAGTTAAGATATCCATGCCTATACCTACATATATAGCTAATGTTCCTACATATACATCTTAAAGTGTTCACTAGTCTAAACATGAAAATTAGGAATCATTTCCAATCCCTCTTAATTTCATTGGAGAATAATCAATTAGGTTAAACTCTAGTCGCTTCTAGTAGAGTTAGGCATACTATAGATTGATTTATTCTTTTTATGATTTGATTACATGATTGAATATGATAAAGATAATAAATGATGCAAGAGCTAGGTAGAGTGTTAGGAAATCAACCAAACTTAGCGTAAACATAAAGATATATAATAGTAATGCAAATTCTAAGACCGGATCTAGAATGAGATATAGAAAGGAACCTAATCTACAATCTAGGCTTGAAAATATTAGTCTAAGGAGTGAGGCACCATTCACTAAAGGTTTTCGAGTCAAATTTGATGAGTTGATTCCATATCAAGATGATTTACAGTGGATCATCCACCCAAAATTTTAACAAAAAAGTTATAGTCATTAGAGAAATTGATAGTGACTAGGATTTTTAGCTTGTTCAAATTTGGTCTTGTGCATCTCAATTTGTTGTTTGTGTATAAACAACTCTCTATTGTTGGATCTAGTATCTACACATAGAAAAAGGGGAGAAGTGTTGGGTTGTATAGGAGATTGCCTAAGTTGAACCACGGGCAGGAATTAACCTCCAATACAAAAATTATGATTAGAAAAGAGAGCATGCCCTTGGTAAGGTAGAGGTTGAAAAAATTAAGAAAATGTTTGAATTGACAAACTTTATCTTTGCTATGATATTCTTGCCTTGAAGCTTTATGAAAGGTTGGTTTTTCTTGATAGGAGTTCATGCATGCCCATACTCATGGAGGAAAAACATAAACTTGGGATGCTTGACTTCAAATTTTTCCTTCACTGACTTGAAGATGCATGCTTTCTATGCTAAATTGTAACTTGCTTGATGAGAATTGAATATGGAGATTTGAGATGTTCAAATGTGGGGGCAAGGGTTGTATTTATACACAACTTCACAAAATGTGTTGAGTGTGTTGATAATTTTGAAGAAGGTTGGCATCAGAAGTACTTTCTTTCTCAACAACTTTACACCCATTAGTAGTTCAAATTTAGGCCCAAAATGTCTGGACTATGGTACCTAGCGCCATGTTTTAGGATGTTTACGATGTCTAGTTCCATAGTCTTAGCTTTTTGCCTTGAAATTTGGTCAATGAGTTCAAGACTCTATTGGGATTCCATATTTGGCCAATGGAATGAGCATAATCAGTCATGTATCAAGGACATGAGGGGAAATCACCAAAGGGAGCCCCAAATAAATGGGAAATTATACTAGGATACAATTTACAACATGACATGTTGAGACACCATTATCCTAACAAAAGATACAACCACCATCAAAATATCAAAAATCAATCCTACACCAATTCGTCACTTTCAAATCTCAATCATGTTTCTAAGTTATCCATAATATCATGATAAATCACATTCTACAAGTCCCAATTATTTAAAATCCTAGCACTCTAATTAGTCATCCTCTCATCCCAATATAACACATATCAATCGATAAATGACCATAAACAAGGACAACTAGCTTTTTATCATTGAAGTTTGCAACTTCATTGATCTCTCAACTTAGTAACCTAATAAAATATGGGATGGTCTGACAAAGTGTAGGCTCTAATGCTTGAGACCAACCTCCAAAGAGGGATGGGTCTCTTGGAGCTCAACTAATCTAACTTCTTGTAGTACTACACACTTTAAAAAATATGAAAAATGCATAAAATTAAACTAAGGCTAAAAAGGTGAGGCACCAAAATGGTTTAAGGACATATACTGTTGTTTTAGACACACAATATGACTAGCATCTCAAACCAAAACATGCACAGCTCATAATTTCAAATGTACTTTGTAAAAGTGATTCATAAATAGATTGAAAGTACTATGGAAAGTGTTAAGGATCTAGAAAAGTCATCACAACTTAAAATCTAAACTTAGTTGTTTAACACAATTCATAACCTACAAAAACAAAATGTATTTCTGCATAAAGGCAATGAAGATGAGACAAAAAAAAATGGACAAAACATCACCACAATATTACATTAGCCATCTTAAACAAATTACTTGTACAATAAAATGCCTCTAAGAAGGTAAAATGGCTTAATTTTTATTGATAAAAGGAGTTTATAATAGCTTACACAAGTTCGAAATCTTTTTCTTCTTAGACTAAAATGAAGTTACAATAAGTTACAATACAAGGTAGATGTGTGAGAACCTCGTTTTAGGCGCTACAGTATTCCATCCAAAATTCAAGAACTAACTCTAAAATGAATCCTAAGGTTGTGTGTTATGTTATGCAATAGCTTGCTACAAGAAACAAACATATGTTGAGAGCACAGATGGAAAACTCGCCAAAAAAAAAAACTCACCAAGGCTTTAAAAACTGGAGAAAAACTCGGCCAGCTCTCGGCAAAAGCTTGGCAAAAAACTTAGGAACTTAAAAATTGCTTAAATTTAATTAGAAATGTATTTTTTTTTGCAACATTCAACAAGAAGATGCATCCAATGAGTCAATAAATGGGAACACAAAAGAAACAAGCTGAGTCTAGATATATTTAAATACAAAGTTGGTACAAAATCACATTCTCATGAGGAATGTTGATGGCTAGAAGCAAAATAGTAAATAGTTTCTATAAAACTAAAAGTAAATACATCATTACAATTACATCGTCCTTTTCCCACCTCGAGTAAAAACTAAGAGAGGTAAAACTAGAAGATCTAGTCCTATAAGTCTGCACTGGGCGTGACTTTGCCCCCTCACTTGGTATGTCTAACTCAGTTTGTGGCTCATCCTCCATCCTAGATGTAGCTCTGCCTCTAGCTTCTCCTAGTACTGGCAATGTCTCTTCATCCTCCTCAATGTCATCTAGTGTGAAACCAAATCCACCCCCTCCTCCTCCATAGCCTACCTCTCCAAATCATTGATGTCATCCTCTGTAAACAATGGAGGATGCTACTGTGATGTCCAATCATTGTAAGGATCTATATCATCCAAATCAATTGGACCAGTTGCTACTTCCTATGCCTTCCTTATGCACAACCGAAGATTATATTGCACAAAGACAAGGTCATTGTGGCATTTTTGAGCTAACTTGTTCCTCTTCTTCGTGTGGATGGCCTCAAACAAGCTCCAATTGGAATCACAATTGGATGAGCTACAAGGCTGACATAAGATTTCGAGGGCAATTGTTTTTAGATTTGGGGTATTTCCACCCCAACTTTGTCACCAAGCATCTACAAAATAAATTATTTAAAAGTTAGAAAGCAAAGAGAAAAGCGAAGAAATATTTTATCAATTACTTTAGACCTCAAAATCTAAATGGAAAATGTTATACCTGGGGTTTGAGTAGTTCTTCTCTTTGCCAACTCTGAAGAGAATAGATTACCCTTTGCTTCCTCATAGTTTTGGAGCTCGGCCACAACAAGGTGGCTCTCCTCAACCTTAGGTATCATCTCTTGAATGCATGTAGTGAGGCCCTCCATGACCTCTCCATTAGGATTTGAGTAAGAATCCCCAAACTTAAAATGGGTATTGAGGAAGTGCCATGCTTCATGAATGGGTTGGTGGAGCTGATTGTTCCACTCCTATCAATAATTTCCTACATGGGATCAAATTTGAGTCTATCCACCTTGTAGTATTTTTTTATAAACTCCTTGGTCCTATCCATGGCCTCATAAATATACCCCATTGGGGTTTGATCCCCATCTACCAAGTGTAGAGCTCTAACCAAGGGCTCAGACCTACAATTAAAAAATATAAATTACAAAAAGATTAATTAATGAAGTTACAAATTAATAGTGAGAGACTTGAATCAAGAATAATTAAAAATTCAAGTTTTGAAGTTACTTTCACAATCTCTGCAGCCTTTGTGCAAAATGGTTGTTGAAAACTATGCATACAACAACCTCTCCTTCAACCTTCTTTGAATAAGGCGAGTCTAGCCATGCTTGAAGTTCACAAACATTTGTTCCAAATAAGTCAATGCACCAAGAATTCTTTGCAATCTCAAAAAAATCGTTGCAAACCTTGTGATACCGAATCTCACCAAATTTATTCCTTGAGTGTGCTCTCTCATCAAATATAGAACCCAAGACTGATTGCAAATATATTTTGTGATCCTCCTTCCATCTTCCACAACTGGAGTCACCCAATCAAGTTTTCTTATGTCCTCCAAAAGAAGGTCAAGGACATGTGGTGCACAAGGTGTCCAAAAAAGAGTGGGGTGCCTTTCTTGGAGGATTTTACTTGCTGAAACATATGTTTATGCATTATCTGTGATGATTCGCATTACATTCTCTAATCCACCTCCATGACAATGTGCTCCAACATTCCAACCAATGTTTCTACATTTTTCAACTTATTGGAGGCATCAACCGATTTCAAGAACACTACATTGTCCTTGCAAGCAACCAAAAAATTAATAATGGTGCGATTTTTGCCATCTGTCCACCCATCGGAAAGAATGATGCAGCCATATTTTCTCCATTCTTTTCTTTGATCCTCCACCACTTCTTTTGCCCTATCAACTACATTTGTGAGCACCCTACAAGAACAAAGTGAAATTAGGTCTTAGTACACAATTTTGATTCAATAAACAAGAAAAACAATTAAAATTTAAAAATGAAATCAAGTAGACTAACCTCTCACCCAAATTCTTGCAAGAAGGGGCCTTGTACCCTTTTCCTGAAACTCTCATTATGGTGACCAAATTTAGTCAATAGGGACTCTCTACCACATTCAATGGGATGTTGTTGAAGTACCAAAAATCAGCACATGTAATGTTTGTTTTCTCATGTGCCTCTCTATTCCATCCAGTGGCCTCTAATGATGGTTGTGCTCTAGGTGTATTCTTGGGCACAAAATAACTACTTATAGATTGTGTCCCTGATGGTGATGCAACAATAAACACTCTACTTGAGGAAGCAAAAATGGTTGTCGAGGAGGTACTGAGTTTGCGGATATGTGGGCCACGACGAGAGCCCACTATGCCCTCAAGTGCTACTTCTTCTTCTTCAATATCAACTGAAGCACCTTGAGATTCAGCTATGACTGCTCTCATAGCTAGTTTTGCCCTCTCTCTTTGCATTTTTTTCTCTTCCCCAACTACAAGTATGTCATTAACATTTCTTTTTGTTTCTTTTATTATTTTATTACATCTCCTAGCATCATGCTTGTCAATGCCTTGAAGGTGGTATTTGAGGTAGTATACATGCTTCCATGAATTACTTTTTCACATTTAATGCAAATCATCATCCCAGGGTTCGGTCCTTTATAGGCATACATCCAAGTCCTATTTCTAGCACCTTTAGGATGGGTGCCTATATGTCCAGATGGGCGTGGTTTTAGTGACCAATCATTCCCTGAAACAACCATGATGAATTATGGTTAACTGTTAACCTACACATACAAAGTAAAAAAACAATTAATATTTTAGTTAAAAAATTACGCAAACTATCTAAATTGGTTTCAATAATTTTAGATATCATTCAAAGTTAAAAAAATAAAAAAATAAAAACTATTAGGGTGTGATTTTTTTAAAAAAAAACTAGAGATTCTTCAAAGAAAATAGTGAAAGATTCAACAAAACTTGTCAAAAATAGTGTTAAATTTTGTTTCAATGACTCAAAATTATTTTTAACTACTTAGGAATGATTTTTTGTTCATCTAGATGCTACAAAAATTTAAAAAAATCAGAAAACCTACTTGGAAATCTGATTTTTCTTCAAAAACCACCTCAAATCCACTTCAAATTGATGGAAATCAGTTAGCAAGGGTTTGGCCCCCAGCAAAATAAAAGTGAACAAATGACAAATAAAAATGACTGTGGACCATTTTTTTTTCTTTAAATGCTGGAAGTTGGCACCGATCGTCTTTTTGACTCAGACTCGCCAAGGTTTTGCAACTCGCGGAGTATTCTACAAGTATGTCATCTATGGTTGAGAGAAAGGAAATGACATGTATTACATTACTTGCTTGGTCGAATGTTTTCGGACGTGCAACTATGTGTCCCTACTTTTGAGGCCTCAAAAGTGCTCCAAAGTGATGGCTTCATGACAAAAAAAAGTCTCCACGTTGACCCCCCTATTTATAGTGTCCCTCAATCAGCTCAATAGATGCTCTCAGCTGTCTCTAACTGAGCCAAAACTACCTCCTAGATCTGCTCAACTGCTTGCAGAAGTCACCAACTGTTTTATATACTCTCCACATGTTGTATAACTATATTTTACTCTTTCAACTGATGTCAACTTCCATTTACATGATCATAGGGCATGTGCAAACAAGATTTGGTACGAGTATAAGACCTCCTAGGAATGGGATAAGTATTAGGACATGCTCTAATATGTGACATACATCTAAACCTCTGAATTATGTTCCTTTAATGACTACCACTGTGTAATTGTTGACTATCCCCTGCTTATATATCATGAACTGCCCTTAATTCAATACTGTCATTGTGCATCTAATAACTGTCATGGTTTTCAACAGTTTAAATTCTATCTTAGGACTGTCATCTTTATTGCTTTCTCGCTATCCTTGGACTGTTATAAATGTCTTTGAAAACATCCTTGTCTTCTTTTGACCTGCCTAATTGTTTGGATTGTCTAATTACTTGATGTTCACTATGTAATATACCTGTAGGCTACTTTTCATGTATCTTAGACTGTCTTTTCATGGTCTTTGAGCAAGCTCTGTCTATCTATGTTTCCTCAGTCCTTTTCAACCAAAACTACTTTCTACATCACTATTTCTTCCATCAAACCATTCCTCTTTTCTCTCACTCACATGTTTAGGGTTTTTGTTATATAAAAAAAAAGTGTACTATGCAGATTTGAACTTAAGACCTTCCAAGAAGAAGGCTTCCCAGCTTACCACTGGGCTATGGGGTTATCCCCACATGCTTATGATTTAGCCAAAGTCAGGGATGCACATAAAAATAAGGGTTTTATAAACTGACAAGGTTCAACAATCTCCATATGGTCCACCCTTTCACCTTGACAAGACTATAACAGTCATAAGGATTGTCATTATTTGCATATGGACGGTCACACCTATTTTACTATTCACTTAGATAACCTTAAAATTGCAATGACTGTCATTGTACATTAAACTATACTTTGGGGACCCGGCTAAGCTCCAGACAGAATGCACCATTGATCCGAAAACACAACGGATTTTCACGAAATTTTCAGCATCTGTTCTTCATGATCTACATATTTTGTAGTCGAAAACCACAAAAAATTTGCCAAAAACTTACTGTGTTTTCACGAATTTGAGAAAAAAAATGTTTGATTTTTTTTTTGTCTTTGGTGCATTCTGTCTAGAACTTAGCCAGCACCTCACATTTATTTTTCCCATGCAATTGTCCCTCGCCATTTTTATGTCAACATTGTCAATGATCGTTTTTCTTTTGTGTTTTTGTTAAGTCTATTTGGGTTTTCCTGGAAACGTTAATGTGTATTGGTAGCTTTTTTCCTATATTTGCTTTAAAATTGGTGGATTACAATTGGCTACACTCAAATTTGTCAGTCAATGCAATTTTCAGGAAGCTCGCCAATCTCTATGCTCATTACTAGTGTTTGGATTGAGCTCCTCTAACTTTATTTTCATGGTGAGAACATTTTCCAGCTTAAGTTACCAGCAGAAAGATTCAAAAGCCACAAACTTAGAATAATCCTACATCTTCTAAATCTTATTTATTGCATGTAAACTTTTTGTGTTTCTCCTTTCGTCTATACTTAAAATATAAATGTTGAAACTTCAAACATTCAACTGCCTAAGATCTTTCTTGTATTGATAGCCGGGTAGAATGTAGTGCAATGTTTAACAGTATTTAATTAGCAGCCTGTACATGACGATGCGAATAGTTTATTGTCATGATTCCTATCGGTATGTATCTGGCACTAAGAGGTGCTATTTTGAATTCCGAATTAGAATCATATTTGGATGTCATGCTATTTTTCATCATGCCATTTCATACATGTATTAGTCACCATTATATTTTATCCAGAGACCTTTCTATGTTACTTGAAACTACGTGTAGTTTTTCCCAGTCCATTTCATAATTTAATACTTCTTACTAGATATACTGTTTCTCAGATTTTTCACCAAGGAATTTATTTATTTCCCCTAAGTAGGTTTCAGGTGTTTGGAGGAGCAAAGCATCACAGACCAGTAGAGGACATTGCATATGCCACTGCAAGATTCTATGCAAAGAATGGTACATTTGTAAACTATTACATGGTATAGAACTCAATTCAAATCAGCCATCTTGTGTAATTTTTGAATATTTATTTGCTTCCAAATGACTGGACTAAAGCACGTATTTCTTTAACAATGTAGAACTTATAATCAGAATGTACAAACATTATACTGCATAAGTTGATACCATTGTCTTCTATGTTGATATTCCAGTATCATGGAGGCACGAATTTCGGAAGATCAGGAGGGCCCTTTATCACAGCAAGCTATGATTATGATGCACCACTTGATGAATATGGTCTGTAGCTATGATTTAGTAGTCATCACTTATGTTCAGAAGAAGTTCTAAGTCTTTGGCATACTAACATAAGTTTTCTATGTACAAGGCAACAAAAGAGAACCTAAATGGAGTCACCTTAAAGATTTGAACACAGCAATTACGCTTTGTAGTCGCACGCTACTTTCTGCAAGAGCGGAGACTGTCTCATTGGGCCCTTCTCAAGAGGTATGGCTTGGCAGTGTATGTGCGTGTGCGTATGTGTGCATAGTCTTCTAAGGAATTTAGTGACAAGTCATCAAACTATGTTATATGTTAAAGTTAGGTAAAACTTGGAAAGATAAAAAAAATGATGTTATTCAGGTGGATGCATTATTATCTACTGGTCCAAAAGAGTTTCAAAGTGATTATATAATATTTAGTTTAGACTTGAAAAGATTAAAAAATGAATTTAATAAGGTGGATGCATTATATCTATCTACTGGTACGAAAGATTTTGAAAGTGATTATATGACAACAGCTTGGACGACATTGCAGGCACATGTTTACATAGGTGAATCAGGGCGATGTGCAGCATTTCTTTCCAATAAGAATCCTAATTCTAATGCAACTGTGAAATTCCAGAATTTGATGTATGGTCTCCCTGCCTGGTCAGTCAGTATACTTCCTGATTGCAAAAATGTGGTATTTAATACGGCAAAAGTGAGTTCTCAATTCTAGCTTTTTGTTTGTATGAACATGTATTCATATATTTGGCAGTCAGTCATTGTTAAAACAGAAAATAACGTGCATGGGAAGCTTAAAAGCTCATAGTTTTCAGTAAAATTGCATTGTCGTCATCTTATGTATATGAAAATTTATACTTTTGTTGGGAAGGTTTTTACTAAAGTATCAAATTGAACTTTATTGGGAGACTTAGTAGCACTGTAGCAGGATGACCTTGAGGGAAAATATCATGATCTGTTACTGACAAAATATTCAAAGACACCAACAATAAACTGAGCAGGGAACTTCAGAATTGGTTGAAAATTAACCAGATTTGAATGATATCGAAAGATCTCCGTCTCACTACAAAATCACTAAAACAATGTCTGTATGTTATTGTTTTCCCGCCCATGAGGCCTTAAGGGGTTTACAGTGATGTATTAAAATAAATTTGGCATCCTGAAGTGGATAGAGCATGATCATTTATTGATAGCAAATATTCTGAGACACCAATAATAAATTGAGCAGAGAACCTCAAGATACAAAGATTACTACCAAATATTTCCGTCTCAGTATAAATCACTACGCCTGTATGTTAAATTTCCTGTAAAGCCTTGACTTACAGTATTGTACCGAATGTAAAAATGCTAACCCAACAAATAATCCCTTAAAGTACCATTTACCCCAGAAACAAAAGGCAACCAACAATCTATGAAAAACTAGAAAAGAAAAAAGATAACCTAAAAATTCAATGGCGAAATTTGAGTTCATGGAAAGCCTGAGTTAGGCTTCGCAAACAATTTCGTCAATATTTAACTTCTTTTATTGCTGTTCATGAAACAGGCAATCATTAGGGATCCATGAAGATGCATCCCGAGGAGTTTCCCAGCTGTCCCTATACCTGTCACATTCTGGGTTGCAGGGAGAAATCAGAAACATCCCCAGAGTCAGACTGTCCCCAATATTTCCTATATGTCTGTAAAACTCCTTAAAACGGATCTTACCTATCCAGGGTTAGCTGACTGTGCCTAGACAACAGTCATAGAAATTATTATCCATTTCCTTTCCAGATTATAATTTAAACACAGCCGTTAATAAAAATATTCCATGATCGTAGTGTAAACATATTTGATTCAATGTGCGAATAAAAGAGAAAGAATGAAGCTTCACTAGAATCATGGAATAAAATTTGTAATCCGTTAACAAGGATGTGGCTAGATATATGTAAATGGTAATATTGTCAGGAGAATTATCAAGAACCATTTCTCCATTTGGTCCAAGCACCTTTCTTTGTGCGACGTCAGAATATTCAGCACAAGTGCTTATTAGGTCTAGAGACTAGATGGATGTAGGGAAAGTAGGTTCTTGTACTAGCCCTGACTTAGCTAGCAAGGTGGCCCGAGGAGTCCTCTTTGTCTTGTCCCCGATCCTCTTCAAAAAGTCTCTCATGTCAACCTTAGATCAGTGTCTATGATATTGACATCTTTGAACTCCGTCTTGGATAAAATAGCGCTGGAACTCGTATTTCATAGCTGGAGTCCCTTTTTATTTTCCCTTGGACATCATATATTCTACAAAACCAACCGTCTCTGTCAGGAAACAAAAGGACCCAAATTTGATTTATACATATCCAAATTTTAAATTTTAATTCTCTAACCATTGACATAATAAAGTTAATCCATCAGACCAGGGATAATATCCCTTGCCATGTCTGAGAAGAAACGTAAATGATCAACTCATGATAAACCTCTACAAGTCTATCATTGGGAGTTCAGGCTTTGCTATTACATTGTCATTTTTACCTTATTTTTCTAATAAACCTAACTTACCCCAATCTCTAATAGCTTCTTTGATGTCTTTTGCAGTCGTGATATTTGGGTTCAGGGTTTAGTGTTAGGGAGTAACATATTCTATACCATAGGTAGCAGAGGTCAATGCTACTCCCCCCGATGCCCAATAACGGTAGACCTTGCTTCTTGTCACTTGTCGGGGGTTAGGGTTAATGTGGAACTTGGGGGTTTTGTCTCAAACAGATAACTCGTAACTCTCGATCTTCGATAATGGTTATTTTAGTGAATGTTTATCTTTGTAGTTCAAGGATCGGGGTTAATGTGTATCTTTGTAGATTACCAATAAGATCACATCATATTCATTTAGTTATATCCAACACAAAGTCGCTTGTTCATGTTGTAAACCTTGGGGTTACTTCATTTGATCACACATTTGTCACATTGTTTACCATTTGAAGTTTCCTTGTTCAAAAGAGGATAGAATACTTGATATTTTATTTTGTGCGTTGGAGCGGTCACAAAACTGACATCAACCTTTTCCATATGGACACTAAAATCACCTACTAGAAGCACCTTAGAAGTGTGCCTTAGTCTTAAATGAAGTTTATAAAGCTCTTGCCACCCTTTTATTGTTGTTTTGTGCTAGTTTTGTAAGCTTGAAACAGTACCAAAACTCAAATTGTCTCCCCTTTTCATGTAGATGGAGCTTTATAGTGTATCTTCCCTCTTTTATCTCTAAGGAAAACATTTCATTGGCACTTGCCACCTAAGTGCATCTATTTAACCTTTAATTTCTCCTCATTAAGTAATTGCACTTTCATAACCTCTCAGCCACACTTTGTCCACGATTTGGGAGTGGGTAATCTCAGTAATATGCACCAACCTTTCATTCTTAAGACTTCACTTCATTTCTTCTACGTTGGATAATTTGCTAAACCCATTGTCATACTTCTATAGCTGGGCAATAATCACCATGGATCTGCCACCTCTACTGCCATTATTTTTCTAGCTTTGACTTGATAAAGACACACTTGATTTGTCACTAAAGCAATCTTGCTTTCTGGATTGCAATTCCACTTGACGTTGCCACTTTGATGATCATTTCCTTTTACTTTGTCTTCAAATATCTACATCAGGTTTTTTGAACAATTTCTTCATGATTTGTCAGTTGAAACTTCTTCCATTGTTTCTCTGTGTATCGCTGAAGGAACACTTGCATATATCCTAGATTGATTTCTATCTTCTCCATTCCTTCATAGTTTAGAACTTTTCTAAAAATCCGCTTTTTCCCTGCAAGATTGTTAGTCTATAAACACCAGGACAAAATAAACTTAGCATACTAAATGGGAAAACAAAATTAACTTGTACTCGATGCAAAGTTGAGGATTTAGTGATAGATAACTAACAAAAAGAGGTTTGAAAACAAATTTTCCTGAGGGTAACAAAAAAGCGCAAGCTTTCAGCAAAAAAATGACCCACTTTTCTAAAGCTATAGAAGTTACTCTTTTCTACATGTTATCGCTTCTAAAGCAAACAAAAAATAAATCCTTTTGAGGCATTCATCAAAATGTAACATAAATTCCTTGCTCTGCCTCCTCTCCCCCACAAAGAAAAACAAACACTAACTAGTGTTTGAATGGATCTTCAGTACCACAAACTCACCCTGTTCACAAATTTCGGTTCTCTATTGACAAACTAAGGCCTCTTTGAACCTCCTAGATGAATCAATCATTTGCACTGTCACCCCCATTACTTTCCAACTCCATTTTGACCATAGTGTGAGTTCATACACATTCATACCACCCCCACCTTCCTTACAAACTCAAATGAACCAATCGTGGGGGCATACTATACAAATGAGTTGAAAAGAAGGGAAACAATACTAAATCCCCGGGAAATGAGCTGAACAAATAGAAAGAAATTCAAAAACTAAAACAAAAAAAATCCCCCACAAAACGCTACCTTACCAAACATTGTTAAGTTTTTAGGATGGCTGCAAATGTAATAACACTCTATGTTGTATGTGTTTTCCAAATGCAACAATCTCTCTTTCATTTATATTGGGAATGAGGATAGGAGAGACATGTCCCTTCATGGGACATGTCTATTCATTATTATTTATAAGAAAGGACATGCCTCTTCCCATTAATTATAATTTAATCAATCTTATAATGTTTCATCAATCAATTGTTAATTAAGAATAATATAATAATTTAATAATTTAATATTAAATATTAAATTTCATATGATTAATAATAATATAACATATATATTATAATATTATTAATCAACATGTATTAAATGTATTCTAATGATCATACGACTGAAGCTACAAACATTAACACTCCCTCTTAGCTAGGGAAGATAATCAAACAAAATGTGTAGTGGCCTCCCGTGTCAACACTTATGACCCTTACCATAGCTACACAAAACATCAACACTCCCTCTTAGCTAGGGAAGATAAAATTAATCAAAATGCAATTCACAAAAGATTCATTACTTTTAAGAGAAAAGATATCACTTTATCGTGATATCAAGAGATATGGTATGACCAAGAATATCAAGTCTCATGATATTCACCATAACTCAAAGATTGTTTTAGATATCACCTCAATATGATATCAGAGATATGGTCTGACCTAGAATATCAAGTCTCATGATATTCACCATAACTCAAAAATTTCCATAGGTAATGTATCCTTAATGTAAGGTATCATCTATTGTGATCTGTTTCAGCCATCACATGATGTCTATCACAATAGAAAGTCAATGGTCTATTTAAGGAACTGAATCCACATTGCAGGAAATCCTCTATTGTGATCTGTTTCAGACATCACACGATGTCTATCACAATAGAAGGTCAATGGTCTATTTAAGGAACTGAATCCACCATGCAGAAAATCATCTATTGTGATCTGTTTCAACCATCACACGATCTCTATCACAATAGAAGGTCAATGGTCCGTTTAAGGAACTGAATCCACCATCCAGGAAATCATCTATTATGATCCGTTTCAGCCATCACACGATGTCTATCACAATAGAAGGTCAATGGTGTGTTTAAGGAACTGAATCCACCATGCAAGAAATCATCTATTGTGATCTGTTTCAGCCATCACACGATGTCTATCACAATAGAAGGTCAATGGTCTATTTAAGGAACTGAATCCACCATGCAGGAAATCATCTATTGTGATATGTTTCAGCCATCACACGATGTCTATCACAATAGAAGGTCAAGTTATTGTAAGATCGTCACCTTTCAATAACTCTTACAAATATAAGTGATAATCAATTGGAAGTCGTCGCTTCTTCATGATATACACAGGGGGCAGACCCGTTAAAAATATGGAGTCACACACATGACATCCATCATGCCTCAACGCAGAGGATGAAAACAGGGATTTCACCTCGAACTTCTCTCACAGAGAAGAACACATTGAGCAGATATCAATTTGTTGATCATCCAAGATTGCTTAAGATGAACTGTCAAACTCCCTCTGAGTTTGATATCAATCTTCTTAGCTCCTCATCCAAAGTTACCTCTGAAGAGTCAGACTCCTTCTGAATCTAATATCAATCTTCTTTTTCCTGCAAGAGCATCTCTAGAAAAGATCAAGGCAAATAGCTGTTATAGTACGTATAGAAATACAAATGAGAGAGAGACTATAATGAGTAGATAAATGCAATACTCAAGGATAATAAATACTTATCTGCGCATCAACATCCTTGACACAAGTTGCTTCAGTGAAGGTCCATATACATCAAATCATAAAACACCTTCTCAGATTATTTGAGAGATATGTCCCCTTTGAATTATCTCCCCACTAAGGATGGTTCATATGGAAATGTAAGATTGGCTATTATTCTCCTCCCACAATGCACAATTCTAACTCTTATATCGTTGAACAATTCTCATGTCTTCTTATGAAATGACTTGATTTCTCCAAGAGAGGTGACACTCTATAATTGATTCTTTCTTTCTAGAAAGAGACACCCTTCCTTTAATGCATGCTTCTTTGTTAATTCTTGAAGAGGATCATAACAAATTAATATATCTCTTTAATGAAAGTCGCTTTCAGGAATTTCACATAGACCCGTACACATTCCGACATAACTTTTGAATACGAGACTTTCTCTGTAATCGCTTCAGTGAGATTCTATGAAATCCGCTTTGCACCAACATATCCGAAATTTAGCAAAATCCAACAGTGGATTTGTGAGATATGGTCCTTTTACTGAGACTGTACTTTTTGAGATAGTCACACATTCACCATCAACAAACTACTCTCTTACATTTGCAGTCTAGCTCTGATACCATGTTTAAGTTTTTAGGATAGTTGCAAATGTAATAACACTCTATGTTGTATGTGTTTTCCAAATGCAACAATCTCTCTTTCATTTATATTGGGAATGAGGATAGGAGAGACATGTCCCCATGAAGGGACATGTCTATTCATTATTATTTATAAGAAAGGACATGCCTCTTCCCATTAATTATAATTTAATCAATCTTATAATGTTTCATCAATCAATTATTAATTTAATAATAATTTAATATTAAATATTAAATTTCATATGATTAATAATAATATAACATATATGTTATATTATTATTAATCAACATATATTATATGTATTCTAATGATCATACAACTTAAGCTACAAACATTAACAAACATAAAACACCTAACACCAAAGATCACAAAACACTTTAAATACAACGAAGAACACAAAGGCAAGAAATAACAAGGAGCGTGAAGGAGAAAAATGGGACTTTTTCATCTTCTATGCTAAAGCTCTACCCTCAAGCAACTTCTTGACTTCATATCCTCATGCAGTAATTTATGTTTGCCTAGGTCTTTTGTAATGGAAAATACATCCCCCAAGTCCTTGACAATCACTTTTCTAGCAATGTATAAGATATTCCCTGAGCAAAACTCTTTACAACCTCAGAGCTTAATCTCCGGTTTCCAAACCATAGTTAAATTTTCTCTGCAGCCAATTATAGAGTACACAAATGCAACTGCTAAATTGGATCATTCTTCAGCTATATTTTGAAGTGTTTGATATAGCAAGTCAATGAAGCATTGCCTTGTATTAAATACTAGTAATTACATCAGTATTACTGTTTTTATAGTTGGGATTACAATGTTAATTTAATAAACATAAATACATTGTATATGTCCAATGGGGAAGTGTATTGAGGAAGATGAATTATATTTATGCACCAGGAGACAAAGTAGTCTATTGGACCAGAAATTCCATCAATATTGAGATGCATTTCCAAGAGTGAGAGGGCTCAAAAAGAATTGCATATAAAGCACAAATTGCATTGCGGCCTCCTCGAAGGTAGATCTTTTTAATTGGTCAGAATTTCCCCCTCCCTTTACTAAATTTCCTCCTTCATAGAAGGTATGTAAAAATTTAACTTCTAGAAATCACACTAAAGTTCGGATATGTAATATCTTTCCATAGAATTTCTACAGGGATCGGCTTCCTTGCAAGTCTCAGTGAATAGTTGTACATGCAAACTTTAGAAGATAAACATATGAACATAGTTGTACATGCAAACCTCAGAAGGTACACATATCAAATTTGGTAGTAAAGCCTTTTTATTTTCATTTTGTCTATGTTCTTCAAGGTCATATCCATGCATCCAATAGTTCACAGGTTTAAAGAAACATTCCTAATGACTTGATAAAAAAATCGAAAACAAAAAAATGGATGCATGTCCAAAGTTTCTGGCCAAAAATAGACCTTGGCAGCATTGGTCTCCAAATCTCCATTTCTTGGTACTTACAAGTTCCCTCTGTTGAAACATGTTGGACGTTTCTATGTAGGTTCTCATGCAGTATCAGATATTAAAATTCTATTTTGGTTTTTGGTTACAGGTGAATACACAATCACAAACAAATAACTTGAAATCGAATAATCCTCGGAGGAAGATTGAATCATCATATTTCTTAATGAATAAAGCAGTCAAAAAAGCTTTTCATTGGGAAACATTCGAAGAAAATATTGGAGGTTCTGAAGATACTCAATTTGAGAAGAAGGGTCTTTTGGAACACATTAGTACAACCAAGGACACAACAGATTACCTGTGGTACAAAATAAGGTAAGTTCGTGTCTCTTTTATTATGGCATTGTTAATTAGATGTATGCACTAAAGCTCAAGGCATTGGATAATTGGAAAACAACTCATTAATCTATTTAGAATTATCATTATCATTTAATAATTATGATTTGTATTTGGTCAAACCTTTAATGGAATGAATCTGTTGCTAGAAGTCTACTATTCTAAAAGGTTATCTTATGGAACTCTCATTTAAAAAAGTTTAGAACTTGGAAGTAAATGAGTTTGGCACGTTTGAAAACTATCTTGGCAGATATTGTCAAGATATTAGTTATAGATTTTAATTTAATCTGTGTTAGCACTTGAGTTTTTATCACTTATGCACAATGGATGAGGGTCCAATTACTTCAAAGACAAAATAGAATTGGCTAAAAGAATGGATTTAATGGCATAACCAATCTATATTCAAAATTATTGGGAAGAAATATGGACTTGTGGACATGATGATAGTATGGGAAAGGGAACTTACAGAAATTTTAATAAGATGAATGAACAAGGGAAAGCTAGTAGAAATTTCACTTCAAAAAGGCTTAACAAGGCATGATGTGCCAATTTAGATAGTTTATAGATTGGAAAACAAGAATGTAGAGTTACTTATCAAGAAATTTTCTTCTTATGCTCAGTGTTCCAGAGATATGCATGGTTTAGAAGTGCATATTTCGGTAACAAACAAGAAATATTTTGTCATTATAATGTTTTTAATGCCCTCGAAGTAGTATATAATTGTATTTAGATGTTTTAAATGGGTTTCATTTGCTTTAAAAGAGCATTTAATCTACACTAGTTATACTCTTGAAGACCTGGGAAATAATTTAGGGACTCAAGATGGAGGTCACTGTATCTAGAATATGGTGATTCTATTTAAGAAGTCAACAATGGGCAGTAATTTCTCGCTTGCTTTTTTAAATCTTGGCCTCAATTACAAACATTCCATAAAATTAGAATTTGATGGAAGAATTTTTGTGAGAATTTGAGTGCTTGTTTGGCTAAAGGCTCAAATATAAGCATTGATTAAAGGATGCCCAATCGACGAGCGAAAAAACACAAGTTCCAGAAACTTTTTGCCTTCTTGTGTGATCACAAAATACAACCCTAAGTTTATTGCCAAGTAGCCAATTAACTTTTAACACATTTTCTTCTCTAAGCTAACTAATATTTATTTATTAATATACTCAACACCGTTCGGCCAACTACATTAGCCCCCCACCCCCCACAACCCCTCCCTCCCCCCCCAAGGCAACAAACCAAAATAGGGGCTGGCTACAAAAAGCAACTAAGAAGTAGTAGGGTGAGAAGACATCCTTGGTCAAGTGGAAGATGTTAGTACATAGACTGTTGTGGTAGAGAGTTGGTGAAGATGTTACACCTCCTCTGTGCGGATCTTCAAATCTCGTTCAGTGACTCTCATTCCCTTGACCCCTTCACCATGAGGATCATATCCATGAGGTGTGCCTTTCTCTACTCTAGTTTGGCTACCTTAGCCTAATTTTTCTCCCCTGCTAGTTGTCTACTCAACTAAGCTAGTTGTGCATCACACTTGGCTAACTAATTTTGTTGCTCCTCCACAGTGACCTCCATTGCTACTTTCCACTCACATTTAGCAATGGTGGGTTGAGTCTATTAGGCACATTTCTCCTAAAAGTCTCATATGATTTGCCAACTTTGCATCGACACTTTCAAGTTTCAACCTATTGAAGTGTCCTATCTATGGCCTCTTTTGTCCCATCTACAAAGGTTGTCACGTATCATAGTCTATAGAATATCTCCCTATAATACCTCTCCATGTGCTGGAGTGCAGTAAGCACTCTACCATGTCATCCACCTATGGCGGGTCTTGGTGTTATCC
The DNA here is from genome assembly GCA_018584345.1 of Thuja plicata. Lineage (NCBI taxonomy): Eukaryota > Viridiplantae > Streptophyta > Pinopsida > Cupressales > Cupressaceae > Thuja > Thuja plicata. Next base: position 2,821,301 of record MU223332.1, read on the forward strand.
ACCTATGGCTGGTCTTGGTAGGTGCCATGTTGCCAACATGGCTGGCATCTCCATGCTTGGCCATCCCTAAGTGAAACATTGAGAGAACTCCCCTTCACACTCTCCTTGCATGAATGCTAGAACCCTCTCAACCTTTATAGCCACCAAGGGAACATGACTCACATCCATCTAGAGGGATAGCTCTGCATCCTCATGCATCACTAATGTCATATCCTACAACTTGCCTAGGTACCATTGCACTATGCCAAATATATCCTATGGATGGGTTGGCTAATCTTAATGAGGATCATGACTATCCCCACTAGATGGTCCCTCTAACTCTACTAAGATGTTAGCCTCAAGAGGTTGCTCTTCTCCTCCCAGATTGTCTCTCAATACCTCCTCTGGATATTGCCTCTTTGATTCTAGCGCACCTGGCAATGACCCTTCTGGCTAAGTGAGCACAATCTTTGCTATTGGCTCTAACCTTGGTGCATCTAGAAATGGCCCTTCTGGCTAAGTGATCACAAACTTTTCTATTGGCTCTACTTTTCTCTTTGCTTACAATGTTAGTATGTCAAAGAATCCTGATGACAGGGGTGGTGGACTGTCAACTGACACCCTAAGTAAGCCCAACCAACCCTCAAGCCTCATTTCCTCCACTCTCCTAAGTGTCATGTGATGCTACCTACTCTGTTGGAATGGTCAGTGGTGGTACATCGGCTCCTAGTAGGAGTGTGACTTGTAGAATCACCTCTATTGAAGATGAAAAGTCAAGGATGTTATATGGCTACTAGGGATGATACAACTAAAAATGTGGTTGATGGAGACAAAATGGGTGAGAACATAGTCTCGGCTACTAGAATGGCTTCCTCTACCTTCACCTATGATGATATAACTACTACCACCAAACCTCCTCGAAAGTAGCCATGTTGGGAGTGGTCGTCTCTATAGATGATGATGACAACTTGATGGCCTTGCACTCACCACTCCCTCCTAGTTGTTCCTGCTGCCTCCTTTTCTTTGACAATTGCGCTCTTGGTTGAGCCACCTCCTCACCACCCACTTGGACTCCAAGGTTTTCCCAACAAAATACTATCAACCATGTGAGGTCAAACTATCCAACTGCCTAGAATCTTCCCCATGCGTCTAGAGGTACTTGTGTGTGTATGGCATTGAGAAGTAACCTAATGGCATGTTGGGTCATATAGAAGCTTTATGCCTTACACTCATAAACCCATGTATCCACTCAGATAACCCTTGTTCCCAATTGTCCACTTTACCAATTTTCAAACCTTGCATATAATCTACCACCCAAAATGTGACATATGATGTGTAGCTAGCCTCTGTCAGCCTGCATTTCATGAGGTCCAATATGCATTTCCATTTGGTTGTGGCGAGAAAATTCTTCTTGATTCCTCGACTCCCTAGGCTACTAATGCTATCCCTCTCTTCATGTGTCATATCTTGCCTACACATGCGCTTGATGAGGTTTTCCTTGCGCTAGTGAGAAACCTTGGCAGGGTTTCCTATGTAGCTCCTCATTGAAGGTATGTTGAATACCTGTCTACAATTTGTGGGCTTGTAAGAGATAGTGATCTAGTGCCCCCTATAGTCAATGGTGGATTGGCAAGTAACTCTATTGTATTGTACCACCATTATGTACAAATATTGTTTGAAGTAGTGTTCCATAACTCGCGGCGAGTCATGCGAGTTCAGGCGGGTCGCAGGTCGTGTAGTTCCTGGCGAGTTTATATGACCCGCTGGGTCATGGGTCATGACCCGCATGACTCGCCTAGCCAGCAGGTCATGCCATGACCCGCTGGGTCTGTGGCCTATGACCTGCGCTTGGCAGCAGTCATCCGCCAAGTTAAAAACAAAAAAAACACTTTTTCCCTTATTTTTTTTGCATATCTTTTCACTGTTGCCCTAAAAAGGTGTAGCTGATGTTGATCAGAGTGGCACCTCACAAGCAGAGATTGACTTGTCAGTCATCCAGGACCTACCTCAGATGCATTTGTAGGAGTCAGACAAACTACTCTAAGGCTGAGGCTGAGCTAGCGCCTAAGACATAGACTTGTTTTTGTTTACACATGTTTGGGAACATTTGATGTCATGGACTTCATGGATTTTATATACATTTGACAATATTTATAATTCTGCATATATTTGTTTTCTATTTCCTTCAGCTACAATTTATGTTTGTACTTATGTGAAGGATGTATGTTTATGTATGTGATCATATTAGCTTCTATTTGATGATGTTATAGTGTCTTTAAGCTTTATTCAATAATGGGTACATGAAACAAGTTTTAAATCATAAAAAATCTCTATTTTTTCATTTTGCCGAGTCATAGCTGAGTCGTTGCCGAGTCATCGGCGAGTCACGGGTTGAGTCGACCTTGCCAAGTCATGGGCGAGTCCGAGTCATGGAATTATGGTTTAGAGTCCCTCGATTTGAAGAACGGAAGTTTCACTACTTTATCTACCTCGGCATGGTGGAGTGCAACTTTCAGCAAGTGATCATCCTACACAATTATCCACCAAATTTTACACTCACTCCACATCAGGTTTTCCCATACTAAGGAATTTGCCGTAATGATGTCATTGCCTTTTGGATTTCATATTGCAATATGAGGTTGGAAAGGTCTCTTTCCCTTGCTACTACTTGTCATGAGCCAAACTTCTATTGTTGGCAATGAATAATAAATCCTTAGAAATGCTTGCAATTTATATTGCCTTCTCAAACCATTATGATAATTGTCACCATGAGACTGATTCTGTAGCTTGAGAAGTGCACTAGAGAGGACTGGTTGTATGGAAGGATGAAGTCACACTCTAAGGCACTGTAGGAACCATATGATATGGTATAGATACTGTTGTATTATATTTTTTTGAAGATGCACTTGACATATTGTTGTATTGATGGTTGCATGTTGTATGGCGTTGATGCGAAAATACCATACCAAGGATTGGTTACTACTCTGTATGCATGTTTGTGTACCATGAGTTTTTCATACCCAAAAAGTTACCTCTACTTGTTTGATCTGCCCAATCTTCCATATAGGCCATTCAAAGTGAAGAGAATGACGTACAAAGTTAAGATAATGCTCCAAAACACCCCACAAATTGGGACCAAATTGTTGTACGATGTCAAACTGAATTGGAAGCAAATTGCTGCATTAATATACGGGCCTTACCAAATTGCTATGTTGATGTAAGTGTCATATGAGATGTACCAAGAACAAGGGGCGTACAGGTTTTGGAGGTTTTCAAACCTAAAGATGTCGACATGTTGCAAATTGTGTAGTGGTAAGAAACTGTAAGGGTCATATGGTATGGTACAAAAGAGTTCGTCTGGTTGGAAAGAAAAAGAGCCACTACCTATGTTGAAATCCTCTTGCCAAAAGTGACAATCGATATTGTTAAGAGTTAACTCACCAAAAGTGTGAAAACATGGCTAAGAGTGTGAATTATAAAGTGGTCAAAAGTGAGAAGAGGCTTTTCTGTTTTGCATTTTTTTAATTCTCCACTTTAATTTTTCTATTTCCTTGTGTCTGTAATGGCAATGTAAGGCTGTCTTCACCACGTCTTACTCCCTCATGCGGATCTGGTGGTAGCCAGAGTGGAGATCAATTTTGGAAAAATGGACTGCGCCATGTAGCTCATCCAACAGCTCATTGATCCTAGGAATGAGATATCTATTCTTGATAGTCTTCTTGTTCAATGCACGGTAATCAACACACATCCTGAGAATCCTGTCCTTCTTCACCAGTACCACCGAGGATGCAAAGGGGATAGAGCTAGGCCTAATCCATCCTTTATCGAGGAGTTCCTGGATCATTTTCTCTATCTCTTCTTTGAACTTCTTAGGATGGCGATAGGGCGTGGTGATAACAGGCTTGGCTCCTTCCTCCATCTCGATGGTGTGCTCAAAGCCTCTGTGTGGGGGAATACCAGGTGGAATGTCAGCGAAAACCAAACTGTGCTTGCCCAACACCGCTTGAAGCATGTCATCATGGTAGTATTCTTGTGAGCTCCTCATGGGTTCGATCGAGACCAAGCAATGTGCCGCCCAAACGACCTCATCATGTCTGAAAATTGCTTCCATCCGTTTGGCTCAAATCTCCCTCGGGCCACCATTTGACATTCCTCTTAGAACCATCTTCTTGCCATCCACTTCGAATGAGAACTCCATCCTCTTGAAGCTCTATGTGTATTGGTCGAGGGTCTCCATCCACTGAATGCCCAGTATGACATCTGTGTCATTCAAATCTACCACAAAAATCGTCAGTCACCGTGTAGTTTCCCATGGTGATGCTCAGTTGTGGAACCATATGAGTGCATGACAAGAGATATCCTCCAGCCACCTTGACTTCGAACCCTTCATGTTCTTTTGTACGCAAACCTCTTCGGGTGACAAGTGATGAGTTTATGAAGTTGAGAGAGGCCCCACTGTCGAGCATGACTAAGAATTGTTTCCCTTGAAGTGTACCCCGCACTCGAAACACACTGAGCCTTGGGGCACCAACCAATGTCGCAATGACGCCTCCCCTCCGTACCAGTGTGGAAATTCTCTCCACATGACTTATTCTTCTTTAGACTCTTCCTTTGGTGGCTCAATTTCCCCACACTCCTCACCATCGGACATCACCTAAATGTAATGAATCTTCCCTTTGCCTAAGCATCGGCGCCCTGACTCCCATGGCTCCCTGCAGGCGTAACAGAGTTTCCTCCTTCTGAGCTCCTATTTTGTGACCTCATCCAATGATGACTTCTTCGGAAAGGTTTTTTTATCCTTCTCCTTCGTTGTGAGGGGTGGTTTGACATGCAAATAATTTCTGGAAGAAGAGGATGCAACCATGTCACGTGCCCTCTTAATCACTTCAATGAGCATGTTGGAGTTGAACCCTTTCATCCAACCCTTCAAGGGTTCCATCAACCCGTCTATGAATAAAACCACCAATCTCCTCTCCGAGATATCTGTCACCAACATGGACAGTCTCTGGAATTCTATAATGTAATTGTCCACAGGTCCAGATTGCTTCAGTTGAGCCAACTCCTTGAAGTTGAGTTTTGGATCCTTCCCATCAAAGCGGTCTATAAGCCTCTCTGTGAATTCGACATATGAAGTTACATGATCGTGGCCGAGGGTGACCATTCCATGATGCTACCATTCGTGAGCGACTCCTAGGTGAAGTGCTGCAAATTTGATGGCCTCATCTTCAGTCATTGGGTTAAGCTGGAAGTAGGTATCTTCTTTTTGTACCCATGCTCATGCCGATGTTGCTTCAGTCCCATCAAAGGATGACAAATTATTCTTACCAACCTTCCGTTTGATATCATCGTTGTAGTAGCCACAACTTCTCCCGCCCAAGAATTTCATCCAGAGCTCAACATAATCCTTGAAGGATATGTCTCCCTCCAGATTCACATCCTAACAGTCTTGATTCAGCTGCTCTTGCAGCTTCTGGAAAGTGGGCTCTTGCTCTCCGCAAGGTTCTTCCGTTTTCTGGGGAAATGTTGGCATCAATGGTCGGGAATGTGAGCACTGCAGGTTTGACCTTCCAATGACCAAATTATCACTGTCCATTGTGATCTCCGTTTATTTTGGCCAGTGCCAATTGTCGCAATGTAACCGCCATGAGCTTTTGTCATTGTTCCCCTCTGACCATTGTTTCGTTGAGTTGAGCTTCGCTTTTGGTTAGTTCCCTCAACAGTGTTAAGTGAAAGGGTCCTATGGTTCTACCATTCTGTCCGCGCAACAATATCTCCTTCTATTGTATACTATGAGCTCCTTTCGCACCCACTACCCGATAGGCTAGTAGAATCACCAGCTCTAATACCACTATAATGTTCTCGGTGATGTGCGGTTGTTTCAATCCTGACAATCAGCCTACACAACCCCCGTACTACACCCTGTTGGACCCTCTGTACGACACTGCAATTTCGTACGACCTATTGCCTGTATGGTGTCACCTTCGTATGGTAACCAATGTATGCTGACTGTACGGTGTTAGTTGTGTACAGTGAGTAAGAACCTCTCCCGCACGTGCTCACAATATTCCGTATAGTTTTGTGTTCTTCCCGTACACACCCAACAACCTTCCCCCGACCGTACGCCTACTACCCGTGCAGAGATTTTGATGTTCGTATGGTGATGAACTCCCGTATGGCCTGTTGTGTTCTTTCGTACGATGATACCGTATGGTGATATCCGTATGGTCACTAAGTTGGCTCACCCTTTGTATTGCACAAGCCATAAGGCCTTTACTTGCAACTCCATCCCTCCGTGCACGAACAATATTACCCAGACCAGAGATTTTGGTGGTGAATGAATATACTTTATTCTAATGTATCATATCGAACCAACACAATAAATGAGCAGGAGATACAATATAGAATATCAAGAATTACTACAAGTTCGTCTTCAAATGAAGATTTCACCAAGTTACACAGAAAGGTAGAATAGGGTGGCTGCCAACCACCGAAACTGTGAATATCCGAATAGAGAGGATCTTGCACCTCCGAAACGGAAGACAGCGCTGAACTTCCAATTGGAGTTTGCAATTATAAATAAAATACCAAATTCGCATACCTACAACCATAACTAGCTTGGCCTTATATATGGCTCCTAGAAATTTCCCAAAGGATTACAAATGTGCCAACACGGCCAAAACATTACCAACTAATAAATTAAAAGGGACCCGAGAGATAATATTGTTAGGATAAATTATCCTATACCCAGGAGCCAATCTACAGACATCCTCCAAGAGAGATGTTATCAACACTAGATTGTATCGAGATAATGAAGTAATGAGGTGATTACAAAGGTACAAAGGCTTTGCTTATATAGGCAAGAGCATATAGGAAACATGGACAAGGTTGAGACAAGTGTCTCAACCTAGAGGAAGGAGAGTTCTGATAGAACTCAACAATATTCTCTAAGATAAGGTGGAGTCCAAGTTGGACTCAATGATATCCATCTACCCAATTAATGAATGTACCTAAGTAAACTTAAGTAAAGAGTAAACAGTGAACTATTTACTCCAACACCCCCCCTTAAGTTAGGGAGTACAACAATGTAGAAGAAAAGATTTATGGGTCCCGGCAACAAGGCCATGTTAGGTACCCATGTACAACTACAATGCACTCTCATAACCAGAGAAAAAGGAGAAAACCCTATGGGAGAAAACTCCTCTTCAAAAGAGAGAACATGAAGGTTTGAGAAGCCTTCAAAATGATGTCCTAGAATCATGAACATGAACATTGCTAAAGCACGAAGAATCCGTAGATAACTGTCAATGACTAATATGGTGCTATATCTGATGATCTTCTCTGAAGAAGATGATGATCATGAAGACAACATCTGTATAAGTGCTCCAAATGGCACTTCTCGAACATTGATCAGATGGCAATAATGGCAATAGCCTCTGTCGATCGAAGATATAGACAGCACAAGACTCTGCATGAGTGACCTTCACTACACAACCAATGATGTTTGAGTGATACCATTTTCACTTCTCAATCATGTTGAAAATGCAGGTGCAATAGTCTTAAAAAGGAATCCAAGAGTGTCTCAAGCGAAACCAAGGAAGCATTAGCACGAACAGTATGAAGGTGCAATAGTCTAAAAGGAATCCAAGAGTATCTCAAGCGAAACCAAGGAAGCCTTCAAAAAAAGGAATGCGAGTGTCTCAATGCACTTCAAGCGAAACCAAGGAAGCATTAGCATGAACAGTATGATACCCCCCCATAATGCTGACTCGGGTGAGGCTTGACAGATCCACTGAAATGATGTGTCACCATGCTATGCATAAGGGACCAAAAGTGTATCTGCAACTGAGAAAAGGGTGTGTGCGCTCAAACTACACAATCGCACGAGGCAAGAATATCAGCGATTTTTCTATTGTCATGGATGAAATCTCACTTTGACAAAGCTGTGATTGGCAAACAAAGGCTCTACACAACCCCCCATGGCACTTTATACTTCAGTGCGAGTAAAATAATATGGCACATCATTGTGCAAAATCACCAAAAGACATGGATAGACATTGGATCGAATGTGTCTACAACAAGTAGTGCTTAGAAAGGATATCAACTGGTTAAAAGGAAAAAAAATCAAGAAAAACTGCACCAATGAGTAGTGCATGAAATCTCCTTTGCAACGATGCTTCGTTTGCCAAAATGGACTCTGAATGTCCAAGTTATGGTCAAGTGAAGAGCATCGCCTATTAGGGCCGAAATCTAAAAAGCATAGCCCACCCCTCTTATGTACCCGGGGGTATGGGTTTGGTCCTCCACAAGAGGACCATCAGCTCAACATGTCAGAAAAGAGTGGCCCCTCTCAGATTGAAAGGGCCCAAAAAGAGCTGAATGGTTGGATGGGTTTGATGGTGGCTCTGCACGCCACCCCCATAACCACCAAGAACCATCGAAGGAAAAAGCAAAAAACATTGCGAGACAATGTAAATCCACACAAAAGTGGATATAGTGAGGTGCTTATGAAGCACAAGCAAGGCTCTCAGTTGCTCTATGTGACCAGAAAAGTATGAGACTTCAAATTGCTCCATTTGACCACAAATGATGATCATTCTGTGAAGCACGACCTAAGGAATGTGCGGGTGCTTCATAGGGCCTATTTGCCATAGAGCAAGAGGGGACGCAGCTTAGCATGCTGCATTTTGTCACCAAGATGGCCGATCCAATAATGATTTACCCAATATGCACAAAGCAGTCATATAATGGCATTGCCCAATAGAAAAGTTCTCACGGGCAAAATATAATGATGCAAAACTCTGCAACAACAAAGCACTGGTCTTCAACGCCAAGTGATCTTGCATACAGTAGTGATCAAAGGTCCACAACTTCGAAGGCACCAAGTTTATTTGAATAGCAGATGCAACTACCAGTTAACCACCAGTCAAAGAAGAGGAACGTTGATCAAGGTAGCCCAAATTGGCGCCAGCTCACAAAGCATTCAGTAGTGCACTGGATAAGAAAGATCCCCACCGCCGACCAAAGCAGTAAATGGGCCGACCATGAATAATTAAAAACTGTGAATTGGAGATGTACAAAATCTCCACACTTTGCATAGTGGGACCAGCATTAAAATCTAGCACTGCTCAAAACAATGGCTCATTGAACAGTTCGACCACAAACTGCAAAGAATACTGGCTTCAATAATGGCGCAGACATCAAATATGAAATGTGTCGACTAGTGTTTTAAGCATGTGCTAACCATGTCACGCATGGACCCTCCAATGTGAAAGACGGGTCAAAGAAACCCACGGGAGCCAACAAACATGGAGAGATCGCTGGTCAAGAACGTAGATATGAATTGAAGACAGCGTGATCTCATAAGGTGCGCTAGGCATGATATAGTGCGTCGGGCCACATACCTCTGCAACAAATCTATATGACTCCACTCAGAAAAAGTTTGTCATAGAGCAGCGCATGCGACTCCAAATGGGCCCAAAACAGATCCAAGCAATAATGCGCTGAATAGAGAAATCCCAATCACCAGCCACAAAGAAAACTTGGGCCGTCTAAACAAGCACCGCCATCAATGAGCCCAATAACTTTCAGCGGTGGTCCAAGAAAAACAAGCAGTGAGTGTCGATTGCACAGGGCCGAGAAGCTGGAGGAGTCTCCTGACGCGGGCCAGTCACCATGAACTACAGAAAGTCTGATGAAGATTCCCAAACAAGCTACGCCACTTCGCAATGAGCACAAGTAAGCATGCAAATAAATAATATGGCCTTAGCCAATAAACACTAATAAACTGTAGGACAGAAGACTAGAGACCTCAAAAACTTTTAAAAAATGAAAAATCTCTAAACTAAAAAGAGTTGTGAAACTGTAGGCTCTGATACCATGTTAGGATAAACTATCCTATACCCAGGAGCCAATCTACAAACATCCTCCAGGAGAGAGATGTTATCAACACTAGATTGTATTGAGATAATGAAGTAAAGAGATGATTACAAAGGTACAAAGGCTCTTCTTATATAGGCAAGAACATATAGGAAACATGGACAAGGTTGAGACAAGTGTCTCAACCTGGAGGAAGGAGATTTCTGATAGAACTCAACAATATCCTCTAAGATAAGGTGGAGTCCAAGTTGGACTTAATGATATCCATCTACCCAATTAATGAATGTACCTAAGTAAACTTAAGTAAAGAGTAAACAGTGAACTATTTACTCCAACAAATATTATTAAGTTTCGGGGCCATACACAATTAATATTAAATTGAATTATTTAATTATATCGGGGACATTATATGGAAGGCCTTTGAGCAATTGGAAATGAAGGAAAATGGAAGAAATCAGCTTTTAAAGTGAGAAAAGCTGAAAAACAGGATTTTTCTGGAGCACTGCAAGTGGATGAAATGCAAATATTTGATATGGAAGTGGAACGCAAATGCACATATTTTGAAGTGTGGGTACTTCTTACTTATAAGTGGAATTTTCACTTCCAATTACAAGTCAACTTGGGAAGGTCTTCTGCCTGCAAACGGAATTTTAAAGCCCACTTGCAGTTAAGAGAAAATCTTCATTTACGCATTGGAAAGCACTTGCAAGTGGGGTTTTAAAGTCCACTTGCAGCTAGGGGAAAAAATTAGCTCTTTTATGGAAAAATGAACTTACAAATGGGGTTCTTAATTCCTTTTGCAAGTGGGGAAAATCTGTACTCTTGAAGCTCTTTCTTAAGGGGAAGATCTTGTATTTCGATTTGGGGAAGAACTTGCATTGTTTCAAAAAAAAAAAAAATCTCGTACAAAGACTACAAATCTGAAAATGATTTGTAATGACAAAACATATATACAAAACAAGAACTAAAACAAACCAAAAGAAGCCCTAGATTGCACCAAAAAGATTTCAAAAACAAAAACATACCTCTTGTTGAGAATCACAAATGCAATGAGGAAGAAATCTTGAAGAAAATTCCCTAATCTGTGATGATTTCAAATCTAGGGAAAGACCTCCAATTTGCAGCTATATTGACAAAAGAAATTGACCAAATTCTCTCACCAAATCAACGCATTCTCAGTCCATAAGCATTTAGTGACAAATGGCCATGAATGAGAAACGAAATGCTTGAGAATAGCACTCCAAAGACTGAATCAAACACACTAGACGTGGCTTCCAACTGAGTTTGCAAGTCGACTTGCAATGATAGTCAAAAACGGCCCCCAAAGAGAAGATACACAGTTTGTATTGATCAATACAAGCTGCGGTTTGCATTGGAGTTTCAAGGAAATGCTCGGTTTTGCCCTAGGACGGATTTTTTCAACACTACTGTGACTTGAAATGATCTTCCTCTTGCAAAAATCACTTGCCTTTTCCCTAGACGGGCATTTGAATTGACATCACAAGTGCTGGAAACAACATTTCTCCTTAAAAATTACCAGCGTCTACCCTAGACGGCTTTTTCAAACGTGGCACCAAGTGTTGTTTTGTGATATGAGAGAGGAGACGCATTTTATGAGCCACAATGCAAGTAAAAAGTTCTAAAATATGAAAGAATATCATAAACGGTTTTCTCAAACCACGTTTCAACTCTATACATTCATTTTAAGACAATTATTTGCTCTTCAAAATACATGGTCGGGCTTTTTCTTCAACTTTGCAAGTCGAATTGGAGTTTAAAGCATGAAAACAGGCTTTTTTAATCTCTTTGTAAACATGTTAATGTTTTAAAATGCAATTGAAGTTATATAGTCGGGATTTTTAAAGCCCATTGCAATGTTTACTTTTCTTTTAAAACACATGCAATCACCTTAAAAAACGTCTATGAGCATTGGTGGGTTTTAAAACATTATTTGCAAGTATTTGGCACCCAAGACGATATGCAATAACAAATAAAAAGCCCGTATTTCATGACTTAAGAGGCCTTGGTGGACTTTTGATTCCACATTGCAAGCTTCTAAACAAGGAACAAGAAGCTACAGTCGGGCTTAAAAACCTCACCTTCAGGTAGCTTAATTCCTTATTATCTCTTAGAATATAGCTCCGAATCAAGCCTACGATAGCTCAAAACGAGAGGAATTCAAAAAACAATAAACTTAGGACGAAAACAAAACCAAAACCAAAACCAAAACCAATCAAAAGAATGAAGAAAAATCAATCAAGGACTTGAAAGTTACCAAAAATCAAGTACCTGCAATCAGGAAATAAAAACTTGTAATTTGCAAGAAAAACACGACGGAAACCTTCGAAAATGGCATATGTAGGACGTAAGACTTAGGACAACACAAGGGATAATTGATTGCCTTCATAAAACATCATTTGAAATACCTAACTTAGGGAATTATGACTACGAATTCATGGGAAAATCACGTAGGGTTGTCCAATTTTGCGAATACAAAATTGGGGACAACAGACCTCATTTATTGGAGCTCATTGAGTATGACCACAAAGTTGACTGGATGACAATTTTTTTTTCTTTCACAGCAGGGTTGTATCCGAAACCATATATTCGCTAAGACACAAGGGCATTTAACACATTGAAACTTAATTTTCATATCACATATGTGTTAAATATATATGTTGATCAAATTACATTACTTTCAAATATGTCTCTTACGATTTATTCTCAAAATATAAAATTGATGCACATTTTATGGTATGCTGAAACATGAACATACGTAATTTACATTTCTTTATACTTATATGCAGTTAAAGTCGGAATAGAACAGTGAATTTTCTTGCTGAACTCTTTAACTGCAGTGTTGATGTTGATGAAAACAATCTTATAAGGAGCAACAGTCCATTAGTGCTTGCTATTGGATCTCAAGGTTATGCTGTGCATGTCTTCGTCAATGATCATTTTGCAGGTAAACTGGAAAATCTCAAGATTGAACCATTATGATGTTTTCTTGTAACGCAATGCTGAATCGCACTTATGAAGAAAACATGGAGAAAATCTATTATAGTCTTTTTCACTTAAAAATTAATTTTCACTGAAGAAAATCAAAATTTTCTGTAGTGTCATCAGGATTTGCAGTTTAAGATTATCCCAGTTCAACATAAGTTTAATAAAAGAAACACCTGTTAGACTTAGAATTTATAGATTGTAAAGTTGTAGAAACTCATAATCAGCCACTATATTCAGCATCCCAGCTATAATCAGATATCTGCAAACCATCCTCGTGGATTGTGTGACAACAATCCGATTATATGGTTAACACAGAAAACTTGAACTTTCTCCCTTTGTTTATTCAATGTTGTAATGCTGTGTGTCTTATGAAGTACTTTTAGAGAATTTTTAAGTGCGTACGTTACACATTTTCCTTATACTTGGTGTTCATATGTGTATGAATGTTAAAGGTTGTATGAGAAATTCTAAACTTTACACATCTCATTGCTTTGTTTTTATTAATACATCTTCAATTGAGGGTTTGGAGTGTAAATGGCGCAGTTTATGATATGGTGTTTTTAGGATTTAGCACACTGGCTCAAAACCCACAAGACAAAAAGAGAGACCGCAAACTAGTCAAGACTCAAGACTCAATCCCCAAGAACACCCTCATGACCTCTATAACAAGATCCTCTAAAATCTGAGAATACTCCAAAGAATACTCCAGTCCCTAACATTCCATGTTTCCATAAATTGTTCAAATGCATCACATTTTTATAATAATTTATTTTCAGCTGGGGTAGGTATAAGATTCCAAAATTTGGCAACATTTGCTTAAACCAATGCACATACATATTGTTGTTCCATATGATGAACTATAGATGCCATAGGGTTTCTTGTATCAAGCCAGTCTCATGATTGTCCTTGTCTATAATCAGATGTGATTAAAATAAGGTAATTAATGATCTCTTTGCATGGAGGGAATTGTAATATGATTGGTCATAATTACATATTATAACAGCTCTTGCTTTCACTGAACAACAAAAACAAAGTATGTTATGACAAAACAGATTTTTCAGCAATGCAAATTCAAAGTAATATATTTACTAGTAATTTAAATGTCTACAAATACTTAATGGTAATACAAGCATCAATATATGAAATCCAAGCATCAATATAATGTGTTCAAAAGTTATCTATGAAATCCACGCATCAATATAATGTCCTTCCACGATGCCATGTGTCACCATGAGTAGAGATACATGAGGCACATTAGCAGATTCATTCTTATTACTGCGTATAAAAGAAAATAGAAAAATCTGAATGAGAGAGTTAGACAGATATCAGTTCATTTGTCATGCCTCCACAGTTAGACCCACCAAAAGTTTCCTCTTATTTATTCTCATTATCCCTAGAGTATGCAAGAATGGATGCAGCCTAAGATAAACTGGAACCTTCTCCTGAAGAGCAACATGCTCTTACTCCTAGTCGTATGTAATGACCCCTTTCTATAGCTTAACCTAGAAAACATAAATTTAGCATAAGTTAGAATGTTGAGTTTAGGAGACTCATCAACTAGACAAATGAACTTGTATATGATCCCTACACCCAACTATAGTTTACGTATATATGTAGAATGAATACTCATTTCGTTGGCAAGTTTAGCCAAGTACATTTTTAAATGCCTAAGAATTATCATAATTCACTTAGAAGTTTAAAGATAATTATACATCATGCTGATATTTGATTTTCTCATAACACATTGGATACTACTGATCACATGAGTTTGTTTTTCCTATTTTTGCTAACCCCAACATAGGATAGTAGATTTACCATGCCAAGGGAGCATGAAACAGTCTACAAGTCCCTCAAGGCTATTACCCATCTTATAACCTACTCGTCATGTAACCAAATTTACTCTGCCTTTCCCTCCACATACCCCCTATCCTTTATGGACATTAGAGAAAGATTGAGAAACCAGACTCATCAATCAGATATTACAAATGTGTTTAATCATTAGCTAATTCTATTATTATAATGATTAAGTATAAATCAGTCTGACTCTGGTTACATGAAATTGCAGATAACTTCTGTAGAACCAATTCCTTGGTTGCTATTACGTATTCATAAATAAAATAAGAGGATAGATATGTTTTGTATTCTGGATCAGGGCTGAGGCTTCCTGTTATCAGTAAGAAATTTATTTATTGTTACATGCATGGGTATTACTTGCGCCACGAGGGATTAGGGAAATGATATTAAGTATGCTGACCTTAGCAATGGTATGCTACATACCTGTTCTCTCACTTTGGTTTATTTTCTGGTGTGGTATTCAGACCATATACTCCCTCCAGGCTTCCATAATGTCTTCCTTAATTCCAGCGAGATTCAAATTGGATATGCTGTTCGATCTCAGTCTAATCTCCATGATTCACAAGGAAGTAATGAGTTGTGTGTTTCTTTTTTGATTGGAATGAGAACCAATCTCAATATATAACCTGATAACGACATCCCTTAATTAGAGAGACATGTCCACTCTTTCCATCGCATCTTTAAATTGATTCTCCTTAATTATTTTATGTTATTTGTCTACTTTATAAGGCAGATTGCTATCGAACCATAGTGATTAATTCCTCATAGAGCCGCCACCAATTACTATTTGTTTTTCATATGTTTCAATGGTATTGCTCGATCATATGATTTATTAAAATAATAATGTAATATTTCAAATGGTCATCTTTAGTGAGTTTAGTTTCATTAGTTAGTTTCTATTTTTGTATTTAGTTAACGATTAATTCATTTAGAAACATCATCTTGTACTATTATATTTAAGGAGACTTCTTCTCAATTGTTTAATATCAAACTATCAAGTTTTATAGCATGGTATCAGAGTAGGTCTGGAGAGGCCCAGGGTTATGTGGTTTGCATGTTGCTTGCATGTGCTGTTTTTCGCACGAGGATTTGTCAGCTTTGCCGAAAATCTCATAGTTTTCTTGATCTAGGGTGTGAAGGATCGTGGGTGCCATGATGGATTTTTTCCGTGCGAATTGTTTACTTGTTTTACCACGTGAAGTTTGGTCATTTTCTAGGGTATTTTACCATGCGAAGTCTTGTGTTTTGGCATGTGAAGTTTTTTGAGATGGGTTGTTTTGTTAGTTGTAGCTGCAACCTTTTTTCTACAGTGAGAGAATTGTGCATGATTTTTGTCCTAAAAATTTTCGTCGTGGGTTATATGATTTTTTCCAAAAAAAATAACAAAAATCATGGTGGTGGGTTTATAATTTTGTTCCTTAAAAATTATAGTGGGTTTATAATTGTCTCTTAAAAAATTATGATGGTTTTCTAATTTTTGTTCAAAAAATTAGTGGGTGGGTTTTTAATAGTTTTTTCTCCTTAAAAAATTATGGTGGGTTTTTTATAATTTTTTCCTTAAAAGAAAATTCAAGATGGGTTTTCATAATTTTTTCCTTAAAAAATTTCTTGGAGGGTTATATAAAATTTGTCCATAAAAAAATATTATGGGTTTTGTGAAAGTTTGTATCAAAAATCATTTTGTACAAGGGTTTTACCATTTTTCCAAAAAAAAAAAATTGCATTTTGATTTGTGTCTCGAATTTTGTGCCAACTACTCGTTGATGTTTCAGTGTCTAGTTTTGATCGATTTTTCTCCTCAAAAATCATATTTGTTTTTTTCAAATTTTTTTCCTAAAAAATCGTTTTTGGGTCTGCTATTTTTTTCCAAAAAAAATCATGACTGGTGTTGTTGGTCTTAGGGTTTTTTTATTTTTTCCAAAAAATCATTGGAGGGTTTTGGCGATTTTTCCACAAAAATTGCGGTTTCTTGCAGTTGTTCTAGATCACACCTAGAGTTGCTAGGGCAATGGCCTACACAAAGGTTTACCGATTTTTCCTCAAAATTGTGGTTTTAGTTTGAGAAGTTGCACTCGGTATCTCAGGCTACATGGCAGGAAAGCTTTCCTACCCAACACGAGGTTGGAAGGACTGTGGTTATTTTAGTCAAATCTAGAAGTTATACAGAACCAAGGAGGGTCCAGCAGTAGGTTCATGTCGCAGAGTCTTCTTAAGAGAAGGGAGTAGCCTTCTATACTTTTTTCGTAGTTAGTATGATGACCATTAAGGGAGGGTATTAAAATAATAATGTAATGTTTCTAATGGTCATCTGTGGTGAGGTTGTCTTTGAGAGTATTCATAATATCTATGCTCTGTCGTACGAAGTCTTTGGCTCTTGGCCCTCTGCTATCTTGGTGAATTAGGTTTCCAAAAGTGGTGGCCTCACATCCATATAATGCTTTAAAGAGGCTTGTTCCAATCGACATATGGTGCATGGTATTGTAGCAATACTCCCATAAATGCAACCATTCGATCCATGCATTCTGCTGGATAGTAACATAATTTATCAGGTATATGTCTATCCATTTGTTGACGATTTCAATTTGCCCATATGTTTGCGAATGGTAACTTGTGCTAGGAGTCAAATCAATTCTTGTCATCCCAAACAGTTCTTGCCAAAATAGGCTAAGAAATTTCCTATCTCTGTGACTAATAATGTTCTTTGGTAATCCATGTAATATGAAGATTTCCTTGAAGAATACTTCTGCTATCTGTGGTGCCTTAAAATGGGTAAGATTGAGAGGAAATGAGCATATTTGGTGAATCTGTCTGCTACCACAAAAGATAGTCTTTGTCCCCGTGATGACATCAATAGAATTCCCACTTTTGGTTAGGGATGGGCAATGACTGTAATAGACCTGCGGGGTAGTTCTACTCAACCTTGCTCTTTTGACAAGTCATACACTCTTGGATATATTTCAAAACATCCTTTTTGAGGCCTTTCCAAGAATACCATTCCCTTATTTGTTTATAGGTCTTATAATAACCAGGATGTCCAGCTAAGGGGTTGTCATGATATCCTTCATAATTTTCCATAATCTTGTTTTACTTTTTAAACTCTTAAGTCACTTAATGTCTCTGTTTTTAAATAATTAAATATAAGTTGTCTTTTAATTTTACCTACAATGTAACACTTAACTATTTAATATTTTTTGCACATCTAGCCAAAGTTCAAAATGGATCAAATATTTATTCTGACCATGCCAAATTATTCATAAGCTCTCATGATAATGAACTTAATGAAAATTGGAGCTTTTCAAAAATAGAAAACTTATCCAAGAAGTTCAGAGAGCTTCCGAATGTCGAAACTGCATCCCAAAAGTACCATTGGACTCAACCTAAATTTTTGAGCTTGCTAACACTATCAGAACACCTGTTTGAAAAAGTTGGTATTCTCTAAATGTATTGGAACATCCCAAGAATATTGGGATGGATCTACACGGGGATATTACGTGGCATCTAAAAGCAATGCATAAAAAGCATCATTTCAAACTTACTACATAACAAGGTTGATTCTTCAAGATTTTTTCCAACTCAAATGTGACCCTTTCTTGAGAGCATTGATAAAAAAAATTGTGATGCCCTTGATAACCAAATTTTCCCTCTTTTGAACAAGCCAAAGATGGTCACCAATTACAATCTCCCATTCCACTTCATTATTAGTCCATTTTCCTAATAGAAAAGAACCACGTTTGATTATATCACATATAAATTTACAGAGAGTATATCTTGCTATAGCTTGACCTAGGTTTCCCTAAGAAAGCCCATCAAAGTTCAACTTCCACCAATCTGTAATGAGCCTGACTGGCTCCTTCTGGATAACCCAATATGAACAACTTTTCTAATTCTGAAAATTAAGAGATTTGATATTTTTTCTAGAACAATTATATAATTCCTTTTTGTAGTTCCCAAATAAGTATGAAAACAACCATCCAAGATGAATCTAATCCAACGTTTCAATATGAATAACAACCAATACAATTTCATAGGAAAAGAAATAGCATCTAACTCCAGCCTATGGATTTGTCAAACTAAATACGACATTTATCAAACAGATACATCACGACAATGATATAAATAAAGTCCAACCTTATAACCAAGTGGCTGCCAGGAGATTTCAAAAACGCCACCATATTATCTCTCTACGTGGCTGCTAGTAAATTACCACTCCACAAACCAGCAGCAACAACCAAAGAAAACTCACGCTGAGGAAGGGACTGTAAACTAGTCAAAGCCAAACGAAATACTTCCCTTCCTAACGCTGAACCATACAAGCACAATTCACCAACATGGAACGTTGATTCAAAGTGCATACAAATTCTGAGAATGATTCGTTCTCAGCCAACATATAACCTACAAACCCTTGAAACGTCTGCAGCAGACCAAACTCCACAAGTGCCAAAAAATATTCAGCTCCAATACAGTAAGATCTCAGTCCAAAAACCAAACAATAAATCTCTAGTTCAATCTCCAGCAAGCTCCAATCCGATCGACCTCTTAATGCAGGCCCCAGTTCAATGTGAAAACCAATTTCAGAATTAATTGCACTCTCTGTGTGCCAATTAATTATCAATAATCTTCCTTAGATAATAATCTCCAGAATAAATCCAATTCTCTCTTTAGCCACAGAAATATAGTAGAGAGATCTTGCAATTGTTTATCTCAGCACAATTGCAGCAGTGAAGAACTCAGAAACCCTAGCATAAGGCTCAAGAAGAAAAATTATAAAATATTCAATAGATGATTTTTCCTTTCACAAAGCATTGCTTTTATAATTAAAAAGTGTCTTCTCTCCCACACTTTTCACTTAAACCACTTTTTATACTTAGGCACATATTGAATAATATAATTTATTAACTCATTTGGCTCCAAAAATGACCTTTTCACTAATATCATGAAATTATGACACACAAGGTCCCTGTTTCTTGTGCCCAAGATTTAAAACTTTTCATCCTGGTTCCAATGAGCTATAACACTAAGGTATCTAGCATATAATACCAACAAAAATGGCAACCTTAGCAAATTTAATTAAATAATAATAATAAACCACCCGTCTTGTGAAAAAAACTGAACAAGCATCCGAATCGAAATATGTCTGCACAGGAGTGATCCTGATGATGAAAGATGATGAATGAACCTGACAGGGTGACTTACTAAAAATAGACGCTCTCTCCAAGATTCTTGGAGCCCAAACCGGAAGCCAGAAATGAAAAATGAGACATCATTCAACTCCTCTAACTCATCTGAGCTCATCGGAACTATCCATTGACTTACTATAAATAGTAAGTTCACACCAATGACCCTCTAAACACCTCGCTAGACCACTAGGATCGCAATAATGACCTGGCACCATCAATTCAATGACCTGCTAAAAATGGGGACATTACACAATCTTTCAAAGGGGGTTCTATCACAAATTGCTTTCTTTCTTATTTAGTCTATCACTACATCAATAGGGAGAGTTAATCTTCTTATTAGTCTTAGGTTTAATTTGTTAATAAATTGCATAATATTTGTAGTGTCTAGTATTTCATTCATACATGAAATTGATTTTTTGTTTTTATTGTTATAACGTAATTCAAAATAGTTTTTTCCATTCATTTCATTGTGAGAAATAAATTTCTTATATACTCAGTAGGACAGATAAATAAGAATATTTGAAGTTCAGGAATTAATCACTTAAGGTGTTCGTGATCAATGATGGCTAGTTATAAGTTGCTTGTGTGATTTTTAACATTTGACGCTCTATAAGAAATGATGTTTCACAAGGACAATTGATGTCAAATTCATTGATAACATGGATGCTAAAGTTGTAGTTGTAGTTGATAACAGGAAGTTTGAAATGTTAATGACATGCTTATGAACTTTATGTGTTGCAGGAAGTGCATTTGGAAATAAAACAAACCCCGGTTTCAGCCTCAAGTTACATATTTTTCTAAGCCCTGGCAAAAATGATATATCTTTGCTAAGTGTGTTGGTTGGATTGCCGGTAAAGCTTGAAACTTAAATTAAGAATTTTAATGAAGACTTTGTGATTATGTCCTACATGGGTGACAATTTTACTGTATTTATTTGAAATTATTATTTTGATTATGCTAGTGGATAGTATACTTTGAGTCTAGCATTAATTACGAGTTTTCTTGTTAATGCAAAATGATTTATTTCCCACTATATGCCATACATTTGTTTTATATGCACCCATGAAGGCACTCTTACATGCTTGCTGAATTGCCTATATTTTGATGTGAAAGAATTCGGGAACATATTTTGAGAGAGGAACTGCAGGAATAAGAAGCTTCATTATCCAAGGGTTTAAAGGTGGTGCTCAAGACTACTCACAAGAACTGTGGACATATCAGGTTTGTGTGCATGCCTATGAGAACTAGCTTCAGCAAATCAAATTCACATTATATATTCAAATGGGGAATATCTGGTTCAATGTATATCTGTAGGAATATTGGAGCAAAATGTTAAAAAGATTGAATATCTTACTTTTAGCCAGTAACACTTAGTGAATACTTAATTTTTTGCACTTCCTAATTTCATTATGATTGATTATAGTCATGAAATTGCTTATAATGGATGGAAAATGGCTTGCAGATAGACTTTTGTTTAACATATTTTGAAATAATGTAGATACCTAAAAAATTTACCTAGTGATTTCAAATATTAATATGCTTAAATAATTCTATTAAATATCAAATTTATTTTAATATTACAATGTAAGTTAAGTAACACTTGTTATATATGATTCATCGCAAATTAGGAAGGTTTGATGTCAACAGAAGTTTCCATAGGTCAAATTCAATGTGAACTTGATCAAGAATCCCTTGATTCCATGTGACAATAGTCTAGAGCCAGGACCCCAACAAGAGTTTTAGGATGGGTTTCCCTTTACTCCAATTTCTTATACCTCATTATCATCATCACTGAAGTAACAAATGTCTAATGAAATTCCTTCAGTTAAATCCTTTTCAACAATTACCACAATTGTTGTCCATACCCTTTGTTACATGAATTTCCTTTATAAAAATATCTCCCACCTTGGTAGATTCAAACTTTTCACCAAATGCTAAAAAATGAGACATTATAAGTGCAAACATATATTCCCCTTTCTCAGTGAAGCCATAGAAATAAACTAAATGAAAATAGTCGTTCCTTGATAGACCTTGTGAAATAAATCAAAATTTGCAAACATTTGAGTATAAGAATCTGAGGTTTGAAGCTGATTATATGATCTCCAATCGAATTCAGTCCATTTCATGCAGAAATTGTATTCCTTCTACAGTATCATTCAAGTACAGTATAAACTGAAATTGATAGGTTGAAGCAACCAAATTTATAGGACAAACCAAAATGATGATTTTTTCATTATTCTAATCAATGTTTTTTCAGCATCAAACTCTCTACTTAACGCACAGTGTCATTAGTCATTTGATTACATTCTATTTGGACTAAATTAATAATTTTATAAAAATATGCAATATAATAATCATGCAGCATTACTCACCTCTACCATGTTTTCAGTTATAAGATTCAGTTTTGTTTTGATTTTGTTAGCAAATGATGCAAAGATAATACAACAAAAGCACAAACATGTAAATAGTTTCCCCTCTAGCATATATTTGATATTCCATATTTCCCATAGTTTGGCAACTAGATTTGGATACAATAGGATAATATGTTACTTTGGATTTGAAGTTGAATCCTATTTTAATGTGGAATTCTGCAGATTGGTTTAGCAGGAGAAAAGAAAAACATCTTTACTAAAGATGGTTCACATACTGTGAAATGGAATCCATCGATTTCTAATCAGCATTTGACATGGTATAAGGTAATTCATTTTCGTATCAAACACCTATCTCAGTTATCTTTTTCCTCCTTCTAAGATCACATGGAAGTGAATTCCATATAGAATCGTACGAAAAAAAATGTAAGGGAATTTCATTTTGTATATAGATTGCCTTTGAAATTCAATAAAGTTAAGAAACATGCGTAAAATATCTAGAGTTATTTGTGCATGTCTGTATGTGCATATAAACTGGTAAATATAATAGTTATTTGACTGATTCAAAAAACATCTCATATTTAAATATTTTTCAAGAGGCCTTCTTGGGCAAATTTATGAAGTTCTGTGTGTTGGTAAACAGATTTGTCCTTTCTTGTACCTTATGACAATGTGACTCTTGATGCCCGATTGATGAACAAAATCCGCTTACAACAATTGAAAAGCCGTGCTCTGATTACTGGCTTTTCTCTGAATTGGTAGGTACAGCTCCCTTTTGAAATGATATGCAATGAATTATGTCTTGATTCCTAAATCTAATTCAGGTATGCTCTTAACCCGAGAGCAGAAGAGGCAAACCGAACTAAGCCTAGCTAGAACTTAGTTCAGGCAGGAAAAAGCATTCTTAATCTAAAACTAAGCAATAAGGCTCACAAGTCCTATGAGTTCTTATGCTCAGCAACTACCTACAGAGAGATAAATGCAATGATGAAAGCTTCTAATGACTCCTCCGAATATCCCACAGCACATCCTACTGAGGTTCATTCACATCCTCAAAACACAGGAATGAAACATCCTTTCTTTCCTACTGCAATTCAGATTA
>MU223332.1:2848559-2859997 GCA_018584345.1 Thuja plicata
TCCTTATAAAGGATGTCGAAACCCTAAACGGGCAGCTGCTAGGAAATAGAAACTTTCCTAAGACTAACTGAAACTGCCTAAGTGAAACTTAAGCACTAAAGAGCAATTGCTAAATTACTCTAACAAGTCTCATGTTGGAAGCACTACTACATTGTCATGGAGGAAGGATGTGATTTAAGGATTTCTCATGACCAATCCCCGCCCTCCCTAGGGGGCGGGGGGTTGTTGGAGAAGCCAAAACTAGGACGGAACAAGAGGAGGAGAAAGGGGTGTTGCAGAATTTTGAGAGATGGAAGAGAATAATAGAATAGCAAGAGGAGCCATATAGTCAAGTACCCATCACTAATATATGCTTGGTATTACTACAACTAATTTATTCCATTAACCTTTGAATGAAATGTAATTGCTGCTTAGTGTCTTTAATAAACTTTAACCAATGCTATAGTTCCCCTCAGAAACTGTAATCACAAATGTGGGAAAAATTAATGCTGACAATTGGATTAATAAATCTCTCTCTCTAGGTATATATAAATTTAAAAATGGGAAATGCAAAAGGCATGTTAATTGTGTGACAAAATTCCTTATGTAATGTGGAAATGCCCTTTAGGTAGAGTATGTTCAAAATGAGTTTTTTCAAAAGGCCGTAGAGACTTTTAAGAAAAATGAAAACAATAGCTTGCCTGCCTACACTCAATTTTGAGCTTGGGAAGAGGGTATGGACACCCATTAAAGTAATATTGAAAAATAATTCTATCAAATGTTGTATTGAAAGGGCCACTTCCTTTCACTACAGCCTTCACAAAAAGTCGTGTAAAATTCAATAAAGAAGAATTTATGTACAAATGCTCTTTTGAATGACTTCAAATTGTAATGAGTTCTCCCTAATAGCTTATATGGTGAGAATAAATTTCTGAAATCTAAATTATAAAGTCACTTTTTAAAATATTAATCCTTTCAATTCCTTATAAGTGACCTTATAATAATTTACTTTCTTGCTCTAGTTAAAGTTACTTTATAAAAATAAAATATTCAGCTTAAAAACAATTAATTAAATACAAATTGCCTAATTTAGACAACTTAATTAATTAAATTATTTATTCTCCAAAAATTTGGGATGAAAATGGTGACATTACATTCCTCCCTTCCCAAAAATTTCTTGTCCACTAGCAATCTGAATTTTGTATATCAATACCAAGACTCCAAATGAAATTGTAGAATGCTCCACCACATCTTCGTTGCACCACTTTGATACTACTTGGAATATTTGTATGCCATCTATTTATCTAATTTCCTATAGCCTGGCATAATAGCCATCCTAATGAACCAAGTTGAGGAACTTGCAAGATTTGGATTCTTCTTATGTATAAGGGAGCACCTCATACTACAGTGTTTTAGTAAATCTTTTATATCCCACTCTTATGTTCTATCAAAAAGATGTCCAAATTATTTTCATGTGGGCTGAAAACAAAAAGATGAGCATAGCTCACAATGCCACTAGTGTGAAATTCACCTACTTGCTCCATTTTGACTTTTAGCGTTGGATATCCTAGACAATCACCTAGATCCCATATCCTGCTATTCTCACCATAGTTGTTTCTTGAATCAAGAGGTGTCTCACAAATTAGACTATCAAAAGATAATTTTGCATAAAAAATAGAAGATGTATCATTATGCAAAATTTTCATACACACCCAATGAAATTGTACTCTTGATGTTTTTCCCAATTATTATCGTCATGCTGAATCTCAATGATATTGGGGTTATTGAAATCACAACGCAATTATTCCATCACTCTCAAATCCTTCATGATGTTCGCAAGGGCAGCTTGCCTCCAAGTAACAATCCTTTTGAAGCTCATTAATTCCTTAAATTGTTTTTTTGACCACCCTAGTTATTGCATCACATTCTTGTTCCTTCAATGTGGCTGCAACAGGTGATTGATTTTCTGCTTTGTAGAGTGAATAGTAAAAGGTTAAGTTCATCAACTTCTTTCTCCTTTTCTATGAATGCATTGAAAGTCTCTTTTACTAACTCAATGGCACGATCTTTCCTTGAAAGCAATTGGTTCTCTAAAACCTGTAATTCACTAGAGAGTTGATCAAAATTAGACAAGGATTTGGCCCTTCACACAACAGAATTTCTGAACTATTTTTATTTGTACTTCCATAATCAGTTACCTCTCTAAATTTTGAGTTGCAATTGATATGAATAGATAGTAGGACAGCATTATACTCCATCAATGAATCATCAAAAACATCCACACCTTCATATGACTTATCAATGGTTGCTGATTTAGCAAAGTCCAAATCAGTATATCCTTCAATCTCATTAATGTCATTAAGACTCATGTACTCTTCACTTCCTTATGCAACTAAAAAAATAGCTTCATCCTGAATTGCATAAGTGTAGTCAGCAAGAAATGAAATAAATAAGTTATAGTTGGTTATGTTATAAACTTATAAATAATTCTGTTTTATATTTTTGTGTGGGTCCCCGACTGGGTGTTACTTGTGGGTTAGTAGTTACAAAAAATTGATAGCCTTAACCAACATCGGTCTACTATATGTGTGTCCTTTTATTCATAGTCGGGATGATATCCTATACTCATTACATGTCTGGCAAATGGTAATATATATCTTTCTGAAAATGTTTGCAAGTAATTTATTTTACTATGTTTTATGGTTCTCTATTTTTGTTTACTCAGTAAATATGGCAACTAGAATATGCGTGTAAACATTTGGCACCATTTCCTCAAAATAAGTTGGGTCAGATTTGAGTGTTTCATGCCCTTAGATTCCAGTAAAGGCGAGAAAAGGCCACAAAGTGGTCAAGACCATGAGGGAAGTTGGGAGACGAAGTCACGTTCCTTCACAAAGCTATATGAGAGTAGCCTTTGGGGCATTGAAAGGTTGTCAATTGACAGAGAAGAAGTTGAGCCAAGGGTGTATAAAAGAAAATATGAAGGTGAACCAAACATGTCGAAGGCTGAAGACATGGGAAGATTTGAAAATTCTTGAATGGCCAAGAGTGCGAGAGAAGTAGCAGAAACGTCGAATCAAAACTCCCAAGGAAGTAGATACCAAAATGCTAGGTTTGCAACAAAATGAAACCATGGCATGCCCTAGTGGATAAAAACAAGAGTGGCCCAATTTTAGAAGCAATGGATTAAAGAATCTTGTCTGGCATTGTAAGAATTGTGAGACAATCTGCACAACAAATGGGCAAGATGATAACTACAATCTTTTCCAGCCACCTTGCGAGGTGTAGCAATTGATCAGTATACAAACATTTGCTAAGTCTTCATAAATACGTGGGAGACATTAACGTCTTCGAAGAAGAGTTTAAATTGCTTCATGGTGATAATGAAACAATAGCAGAATTTTACAGCACAAACCAACATAACAATGAGAATGAATGAGCTTATAATGGGAGATTTGAAGAATTGTTGGCAAAATTAGAAACAAAACTAGTTGTTGGTCTAAAAATGTGATGGTTCATTGAAGATTTATTTCTGTTATTAAGAAAATAAATGAACGTAATACACTTGCCCAATTCTGAAGCCTACAATCAGGCAATGGACACAAAAAGTGAACATAAAAATGTCCTTGTGTAGTAAAGGCAAAATAGAGGAAGATGGAAGTTTTGATGGCAACTACAACAAAGAATTGGGAATGGTCGTAGCACTCCGGAGGGACAAGCTCTGAATGATGAAGGCATTGAATGAGAAAGAGACCAAAGAGAAACTAACAAACTATTGTGTACTGAGTGCTAAGTTGTGGGGCACACAAAAGGTAATTGTCCTCTACAGATGTTTTATGAGATTTTCAAGGTCATAGGTCAATCAATAAAGGAGTGCCCATGCAATTTGAAGACTAGAAGTACACAAGTACTCTTCACAAAGGGAGAGTTTGTTCCATCAAAGCCACAAAAAGCATTTCCACACAGTTACCAAAATCAAAGAGGAGGATGAAATCAAATGCAATACGACTCCAAAGGCCATCCTATCGTACAATGTCAATAATGTAGAAAATGGGGACACTTTGCAAGATATTTCTAGAACAAGAAAGGAAAACTACATTTACTATGCAAATGGTGTGGACCAGGTGATAGGAAGACTTTGATTGCCTGAAGCAAAAGGGTAGTAAATGTTGGATGTGGAGGAACAAGACAAGGTAATTTTGGCAATAATCGGAGCACCAGCAAACAAGGTGGTGCACCCAAACCCTCATACAAAGAAGGAAAAAATCCAAGAAGCCAAAGTAGAAGTAGAACAAGCAATGGCGAAGGAACGAAGAACGTCGAACGAAACTGCAAGCTCATCGTTGTGAATGTTGTGATCACAATTAGAGAAGCGCATAGTACGACAAGTCTTATAGACAACTATACCAATCAAGGTAACCAACCTTCTTCAAAATTTGTCTTAATTGAGAGTAGAAATCACCAACATGGTTGGGGACAGCCAAATTTGGTGACAAGAAGACCCAAGTAAAGACATGACAGACCTAGTGTTTTTGACAATAAACATTGAGAAGAAGCCAACTATAGTTCAAATGGATACCACGGGGAGAAATTTGACCAATGCCATTGTGATGGATAATCGGGAGTCAAAGTACTACCCAAAGATACATGGAAGTCCCATGATAAGCCAACCCTCTGGCCACCAAAATTCCAATTATGAGGGACTGACCCGCATAGAATCAAATTGTTGGGGACATTGATGGCGCAAAAGGTAACAATTGCAACCCAACAGTTCCTCCTGAATTTTGTGGTCATCCCATTGTAGAAGAAAGAATACAATGCATTAGTCAAGAGAGTATGACTGGTAGTAGCCAAATCCAATCACAACTAGAAAAAGAATACAATATACGTTGAAATGCATTAGTCAAGAGAGTATGACTGGTAGTAGCCAAAGCCAATCACAACTGGAAAAAGAATACAATATACATTGAAAACAAGGGTTTGAAGTATGTAATTGATTTAAAGAACCAAGTTATCAATGAGGAAGTAGCTTCCTTCGATTTTTCAAATTCAGACTTCAAAGAAGAATGGACAAAGAGTCAAGGTCAGATGAACCAAACGATGAAGAAAGTTTATAGTCATATTCTTAGAGGATGAAATAAATTCTTTTGGTGGCCTATTTCATTGGCAAATGGAGGGCTATAAGGTATTTATGCCAATGTGTAATTTTCTCAAAGCTACAACTCTTAATGAAGAATAATAGCTAAAAGAATGAAAAGTTACAAATGATATATCTAAGAGTACAAAGAGCAAAACTTTTCATGTGGAGCTTGTCAAGGGAAATCGACTTTGCCAAAAATTTACTAAAAAAGATTAAGAAAGAAAGTGATTATGAAATTATGAGGAAAAGGACAAGATAATTTTAAAATATCAAATGCCGAGGAAAATTGTAATGAGGCCACTTCATTTTCTAATTGTAAAGCATAAAGAAAAGGTGATTTTGAAGGAGGGAGCAAATTATAAAGTGCACCCAAGTCAACCATATGCCCAATACATCGCATGACCTCCAGTATACATATCAACTTGTACTATATGATATATGTCACCTCAACACTTACCAAAAATAGTGTCAATCTAGCAAGTTATTCTAGCTATATCATTGGCTAGTGATGACATGATCAATTAGGTTGGTCCCTATTTTGAAAAAGTCGGGAAATACTAAGTAAATTTCTGATGTAGCAAAACCATCGATCATCTAAAATCCACAATGTGCGTAGCATTTGAAGTTCAGTTGACAGTTTGGGAATGCTGCACTATTGGTTGAAATTATATATATCACCTAGTAGTTGAAACCCACTTTAGAAAAGATTTATTGCCATAGAAAGGACACGTGGCACCTCAACACTCCTCAAAGATATTAGCGATACTAACATATGCTTTCTGTTGCACTATCAGTGGAGCACAAATGTAGTACAAGACAAACGAGTTGCTTGGATTCATCCAATGTGATTCAAAAGAGACCTATTTAATTGAAGCTTAGTCATGGAGATTTGTAGCATGTTTCGGAATTTTAAATTATTGGCACTCTTTTGCTCATAATGAATGTTATAAATATTTATGTGATGTCCATTTAAAAAGATAGTGTGTGGGGAGGAAAAACAGACTCCTTTGATAATCAAGCCTTCAAAACAAAAGAATGTATTTCATTATATTGAGTTAACTAAGAAAAGTACAATTGTGCAATTGTAGCCTTTCATGCTGTGTGAATTGGTATACATACATAAAATATCTTGTCTTTTTATGCCTATCTCTGTTTTTTCTATACTATCTTCATATTAACTAATTCTCAGTCTTAGTTCATACACTGAAAGTTTTGAAGTAAAGCTTATAATTTTGAATACTACAAACTCATACAAGTTTTGAATGGAAAACATAAATCTCATATTTATGACTCCACTTAGTAGTTTAAGATTTTATTGTCTCACTTTCAACTTTGGTTTGAATTTTGTTGAATTTTCTGGTGTGCTCGATTATCCACGGGCAATAACTCTTATTGCCCTCACAACCACAAACGATATATTCGTCTCCCCCGAGCACTCTGATATATATTGATCTGCATGTTATTATTCAATATTATGTGTGTTGAATGAGATCACACATCTCATTATATATATATGAGAGGTGACTTTACACCAAGGGTTACCACTCTTCACATGTGGCCCCATTAATTAATAAGTATATTATTATAATTATTATAATATAGTTATATATAATAATTATATCATCAATATAATTATTATATTATCAATATAATTATAACAATATAATTATTATTATTATATCACAAAAATATTATATTATCACAACCTTTCTGATAATTATGTCGGCCTGTGGATTCCGACCACAGCTACAATAAAATCAACAAATTCATTAAAGTTCATATGAAAACCAGCTTCTCAATCATGGTAGCCATCTTGGGAATTGTGTCACACGTTCACAAAATTTTCCATTTCTGAACATTGGCGTATGAAAATGCGAATTTGAATATCAACATATTGCATGCATTGTAATCTATTAAGTTATATTTAGTTGTGTTTAAAATTGCATAGTTTGTCTCTTCTTTTGCAAATTGATATTTATCTAATTATATTATCTTTGTTGTCTATAAATGTTTCACAGATATTTATTTGTTCTACCTTTTTTCTTCTACAATATTGTTAACCCACATTCATCTAATAAATCGAGAAGTATATGGGTTCTATGACAAGTGCATATTGATTCTAATATATGGGTAGAATTATATGATTATGTGAGAATCAAATTTATAATATAACATACACATGTTTTTTATTAGATAAATAGGGATATAGCTCAAACAGTATACATAAATGTTGGTAACTGCTTGGAATCTAATATTTTTTTATTATTATATTTTGCTTATTACAGACAACAATAGATGCCCCAAAGGGAGATGGACCTGTTTCTCTAGACCTAAGGAGTATGGGAAAGGGCCAAATTTGGATAAATGGGGAAAGCGTCGGGCGTTATTGGATTCCTTTCTTGGTTCCTCTTGGAGATTGTTCAAGATGTGACTATCGACGTTGGGTCTTGCAAAAGTGTGCAACAAATTGTGGACAACCTTCTCAAATATTGTGAGGAATCTAAAATGGTTTTCCTTTTCTTATGTGAACTTTGAAAATAAATATTTCCTATACATTTTGTTGTCTTCTCACATTCCTCTTTGACTCTATTTCTTAGCATAGACATGACATTCATTCCAATTGATTTATTATACTAAAATTATTGTTCTACATGGGTTCAGGTACCATATCCCTCGATCATTGTTGCAGCCTACTGGGAACTTGTTAGTTTTTTTTGAGGAAATAGGAGGTGAACCATCAAAAGTATCTCTGCTTACTGGATTTAGAAACAATTGACAAGCAAATTCTTATATGGAGACTGCTAAGTATATTCTCCAAAATTTTCAAACTACAAGTTCAAAATTTTCTCTTCAAGATTGGAGGAAAATAAATTCAATAGAAAAGGGACGTTTTATTGCTAGACTTGAGCAACATGATTCTTTTGAATTGGATTGTACCAAGATTGATATTATTGTCATTCCAAAAATATGCTTTCCATGATATTTCAATACTAAAATGCCTCGCAAATGATAATCTGAGAAAGCTTGATATGTTATAAATCTGTAAGTGGGTTTGAATTACTACTGATGATCCTCTCCAGATATGTCTGTCACAGTGAAAAGACTAGCATTACCCACAATTAGGGGTCTAATAAATCAAAATCCAACATAAATTTGCAATGTCTATGTTGAGGACAGAGACGGGGCAAGACAAGAAAT
Organism: Thuja plicata; assembly: GCA_018584345.1. Lineage (NCBI taxonomy): Eukaryota > Viridiplantae > Streptophyta > Pinopsida > Cupressales > Cupressaceae > Thuja > Thuja plicata. The sequence goes on from MU223332.1 coordinate 2,856,877, forward strand.
GGCAGAGTATAATGAAGATACAAACACATAAATAGAAATAAAATTAACTCTAGAAGATTCAGCAATTTGAGTTTTACATTAATGCCTTTACCATACACTGAGCTGCCAGTGCTATCATTCCTTCATCAAAAATAGGGTAGATTTTTTTCATTTTCATTCAAAACAGAGTATTTCCCCTTTTACAAAACTAAACATTTCAGCTATAAAGAAGTTTTCAGGATACCCTAGAATAAGTCTCTAGATACATCGAATAAGAAGATTGAAAGGATAGAAAAAAGGAGTGAATTGAATAATGTGGTTGAAGTAGGTGAGCTAGGGTGGCAGGGAAGATTATAAGAAACCAGCTGGATGTCCACGTCAACCAATTCTCCCCCTTAATCTTCACTATCACATATGTCTGTTATTCCAATTTCTTCCTAGAGATGTTCAAAGACATTTTTTGCGAACGTCTTTGTGAAAATATCTGCTAGTTGTTATTCGAACCTGCAAAATTCAAGATATATGTCACCATTGTTCACGAATTCTTAAATATAGTGATATCTTGTATAAATATGCTTGCTACGTTTATGAAAGACATGGTTTTAAGATAAAGAAATTGCTGAATTATTATCACAATAAATTTATGTTGGTTCTTCTTGTGGATGCCTCAAGTTTGAAAGTACTCTTCTCACCCATACTGCTTGGCAAGCTGCTGATTTAGCTGCAACATATTCCGCTTTAGCTAACGAGAGTGTCGTTCAATTGGTTGTTTCATTGATGCCCAAGAAATAGCACCCGATCCTAGGTGAAAGATATATTCTGAAGTGCTTCTTCATCATCCAAACTATCTCCCCAGTCACTATTTGTATATCCAATCATTTCGTAATCATCTGAAGATGTATACAAAATTCCAAAGTTTTTTGTTCCGGCTATCTACCTTAAAATTCTTTTTCCAGCTTTCGAATGTGATTCATTGGGTTTCTCCATGAATCTAGAAATGAGACTGACCCCATACAAGATATTCGGTCGTGTGGCAATTAGATATAAGAGGTTGCCAACTAATCTTTTGAATATGTTTGCATCAACATTAGGACTTTTGTCATCCTTACTAAGTTTTAAACGCAATGCAACTGGTGTAGGAGCTAGATTCACATTTTTCATCTTAAATCTCTTCAACAAATCAGTAGCATACTTACTTTGACATATATAGATGCCTTGCTCATTTGGACTTACTTCTATCCCAAGGAAATATCTCATGAGCCCCAAATCGGTCATATCAAATTCTCTTTCCATGGCTGCCTTGAATGTGTTAATTGACATGTTACCTGTGAATATCAAATCGTCTACATACAAACAAACTATCAAGATTTCTCCTTCATCATTCACTTTGACATATAATGTTGGTTCATTGCCACACTTGTTAAACCAATTGTTCACAAAATAAGAGTCTATCTTGCTATACCAGACTCTAGGAGCTTGCTTCAAACCATATAGTGCCTTTTCCAATTTGTATACCTTATTTTCTTCTCCCAAAGATTCATAGCCAAGTGGCTGTTTTAAATACACTTCTTCCTCTAAAATGCAATTCAAAAATGTTGATTTAACATCCATTTGATAAACCTTCCAATTATTTTGAGCTGCTATAGATAAGACCATTCTAATGGTATCCAATCTTGCCACAGGTGCGAATGTTTCATTGTAGTCTATGTCAGGCTATTGTGTGAAGCATTTAGCTACTAGTCTTTCCTTGTGCTTTTCTACTGTTCCATTAGCATTATACTTTGTCTTGTAAACCCACTTAACTCCAGTCACATCCTTGCCTTTAGGAAGCTCTACTAGATCCCAAGTTTGATTCTTTTCAATTGACTGAATTTATTCATTCATGTGTGCAATCCATTTGTTGTCTTTAATGGCATCTTTAAAATAAATTGGATCAGCTTGTGTTAAGAATACAAAATTAGAGCATAAATCATAATTTTCAGCCTCTTATATTTCATCATATATCTCCCTTAGACTTTGTGTCTTCTTTGAAGTGTTTATAGATCTTGATCTTAGTGGTGCGAGTGTTGGATTAGAAGATTCACTGCTATTATTACTTGCTTGAGTAGTAGAATTTTGAGTGGTAGGTACCCTAATAGGTGTTTTAGGAACATTTGCTTGTGTAGTAGGATTCACAACTTGAATTTCATTCTCTTGTGGAATAGTAGCTGCAACTGTGGTTGTTTTATCTATTTTGCCATCCCATGCTTCTTCTTCAACAAAGTCAACATCACGACTTATTATCAGCTTCTTTGTGATAGGATTGTATAGCTTATATGCCTTGGATTGTTCACTTTATCCCACAAATATGCACTTCTCTCCTCTATCATCTAGTTTCCTTCTCAACTCTTGTGGTATCAATGAGTATGCCACACATTCAAAGACTCTCAAATGTGTTATAGTATGCTTCCTTTTGCTCCAAGCTTCTTCTGGTGTTTTATTTATCACTGCTTTTGTTGGACATCTATTTAATATGTATACCGAACATGCAACCGCCTCAACCCAATACTCATTTGGTAGATGTTTTTCTTTTATCATACTTGTTGCCATTTCCATAATTGTTCTATTCTTTCTATCAACTACTCCATTTTGTTGAGGAGTATGCCTTTGTGATTTATCGAATGGCACACTAGAACACTTCCACCGTATCAGACGACACACTTCTACCACACCAATAGCACCCTTCCACTGTACCAATTGTACAATGCCACCGTACCATTCAACATACTGCCACCGTACCATCCAGCAATTCTATCGTACCAATCAGCGCATCTCCACCGTACCAGTAGCACACTGCCATCGTACCAGTAGCACACTTCCACCGTACCAATAGTACACTACCACTATACCAGTCAGCACATTGCCATCATACCAGTAGCACACTGCCACCGTACCAGTTAGCACATCCACCGTACTAGTAGCACACTGCCACTGTACCAGGTAGCACTTCCACCCAAAGTTCCATGACTCGGACCTGCCCATGACTCGGCAAGGACTACTCGGCCCGCGACTCGCCTATGACTCGGCAACGACTCGGCGACGACTCGGCAAAATGAAAAACAAAGATTTTTTAGGATTTAAAACTTGTTTCAGGCACCCATTA
>MU223332.1:2863212-2881852 GCA_018584345.1 Thuja plicata
AAATTTAAAAGCATGTTTGCATTTTTTCCTTCAAAAACTAATTCTCTCATTGTGAACAATCTACTTCTCTCATTGCGAACAATCTACTTCTCTCAACTCATTTCGAAAGTTAAACTTAAAAAAAAATTAAAAAAATGGAAAATCCATAAACATGCAACAAAAAACCAACAAAATCTTCAAAATGTAACACTTACCTCTTTCAAATGCGTTGAGAAGTCTTGCAACAGCTGCTATGGACTCCTTGATACGCTCAATACAAACGTATGCCTCCCAGAACTGATCTTGTGCACTCCTTGTTGCTCTTCTTCCTTACTGTTTTCAAACCCTTGGCCTCTTATTTTCCTTCCCCTCTCTTACTTTTCCTCTCTTTTCTCCTAGCAAGCAAAATGAAATGCCTTTTAGGGCAAATTAGAAGCCACTTATGGAAAAAAAAATAAAAAAAAGCTTTTAGTTTTTGGTTTTTTATAAGTCATGAAGCATGACTGCCGCGGCCGAGTCATGGACCACGGACTCGGCGAGTCATGACCCATGACTCGCCGAGTCATGGAAACGGGTCATCATGACTCGCCAGCCATGACTCGACCCGCGAGTCATCATGACTCGCATGACTCGCGGCGAGTCATGGAACTCTGCTTCCACCATACCAGTAGCACACTTCCACCGTACCAATAGTACACTGCCACTGTACCAGTCAGCACACTACCACTATACCAGTCATAACTTCCACCGTACCAATCAGCGCACTTCCACCGTACCAGTAGCACACTGCCACCGTACCAACACTCAATCCTCACACGTGGCACTACACCCGTACGATTTGGAAGATGAAATGGACCCAGATCACAATTATTAAATATTATAGAATGCACATGCAAGAAATGAACACACTCCAATGATGGACTAAATTGGTAAGAACCAAATATTTGTATTATCAGATTATGAAGATATTTCTTAGATTACTTCAAAGTTGTCTTCAACTGAAGACTTCACAAACTTGACAATGAAGTACAAAGTGAAATATCTGAAGCGATATCTCCAACGACAGACTAGGGTGAGGAATGACTCCCACCGAAACTACAAATACAGAATAGGGAGGGTCTTGTACTTCTAAAACTGCAAACCAGGCTGAACTCCAACTGGAATTTGCAAATACAAAAGAAACATAAAATCCATGACTACCTCCTACAATGCTCACCGTGGCCTTATAAAGAGCTCCAAGAAGTTTCCCGAAGGGTTACAAATAGGCCGACATACTTTATTTATTATTTTATTACTTGGGCCCCCCTTTTATTGATTAATTAAAGGTCCTTTATAATATTATTTAAATTTTGGGACCACTTAATTAATTAACTTAATTAAGTCGTTTTATTAAAAATTTGGGGACATCACAAATCCTCGTCACCCAAAGATTGCTTGCCCTCAAGCAATCCATCATCAAACGGTTTGCCCACTGTGACGCGTCAAGATCCCAAACCAAGCATGAACACCGAAGGCCATATCCACTAAAATCTCCATGTTGCAACATGACCACATGCACGCACTTCGATGTAGACAAGAAGAGTAACTCTCCATCAAGCTTCCGCTGCTCCACTCTGATATAAACGTTGCCATGCCCGAAGTCATCAGGATCCCACTGAAGCCAATCATCAAACACATCGATGCTCAGGTACCAAGCCTTCATGCTATCATGCCAATCAATCTCTTTCAAAAAATGATGATTTGGAATCTCATAGCTCAGGTACAACTTGTTCTTTTCATGAGGAAGCCAGTCACATGAAGAGATGGCAATCATGCATGCCTCATGCCCAACCAAAGGGTAAACTCCATATTCGACAAACCGTAGAGATTGCTCCTACAAGGGATCATTGATAGAGTCTATATCTCCATGAAGTTGATCAGCCACTGGTAGAGCATGCTCAATTGAAGGGTCACTAATAGAACCCGCATTTCCATCAAGTTGATCGACGAGTGTTGGCTCGACGAAATTTGTGCAAGCATCTTCTTCACCTTTTTGGTTGCCTTGAAGATTTGGGTGATCGTCACTTGAAGGGATAATTGTTGATTCTTGCTCGTCCATATCCTCTTGTTGTTGAAGTGGATTTGTGAGCATGACTTTATCCTCTTTGGGATTTAAGGTATCATGCAATCTTCCGCTTCAGATTATTGTTGTAGACTCTAATAGCCTCGAAGGATGGATACTTCATTCGCAGTTCTATGTAGTCCTTGAGAGATATGTTTGTCTGCCATCCACCCTCAATCCAATCCTATTGGAATTGCTTCAAGGACTCAGCCAAAGAGAGTTGTTGCTGGCTTCTTGGAGGGAAAGTCGTCTTGTATTGGTCTATTGTGTGTGTGCCATGTCGCCAAATAGAGTCTCACCAATCTACTTTTGTCCTCTTGCTAGGGTCTGGTGAAGCTGTTGTTGACTTCTTCTTAGCTCCCTCAGCAAGACTATCATATCCACATATCCATCTTCCATTCCATCACTCGGTTCCATGATTCTCCCGAAAGGATGGCAGAATCACTAGCTCTGATACCACTGTAATGTACCGAACGGCACACCAGAACACTTCCACCATACCAAATGACACACTTCCACCATACTAGTAGCACACTTCCATCGTACCAATATTACACTGCCACCGTACCAATCAGCACATTGCCACTATACCAATCAACACTTCCACCATACCAGTCAGCCCACTTCCACGGTACCAATAGCACACTGGCATCGTACCAGTAGCACACTGCCACTGTATTAGTTAGCACTTCCACCGTACGAGTGGCACACTTCCACCATACCAATAGTACATTGCCACTGTACCATTCAGCACACTACCACCGTACCAGTTAGTAAATTTCCACTGTACCAATAGCACACTGCCACCGTACCAGTAGCACACTACCACCATACTAGTTAGCACTTTCATCGTACCAGTAGCACACTGCCACTGTACCAAGTAGCACTTCCACCATACCAGTAGCACATTTCCACCCTACCAATAGTACACTACCACCGTACCAGTCAACACTTCCACCATACTAGTAGCACGTTGCCACTGTACCAGTAACACACTGCCACCATACCAATTAGCACTTCCAACGTACTAGTACTACACTGCCACCGTACCAGCACTCAATCCTCACATGTGGCACTACACCCATACGATCTGGAAGATGAAATGGCCCAAATTGCAGTCATTAAATATTATAGAATGCACATGCAAGAAATGAAAACACTCCAATGATCGACTGAATCAGAAAGAACCGAATATTTGTATTGTCAGATTATGAAGATATTTCTCAGATTACATCAAAGTTGTCTTCAACTTAAGACTTCACAAACTTGACAATGAACTACAAAGTGAAATATCAGAAGCAATATCTCCAACGGAAAACAAGGATGAGGAATGACTCCCACCGAAATGCAAATACAAAATAGGGAGGGTCTTGTACCTCTGAAACTGCAAACCAGATTGAACTCCAACTGGAATTTGCAAATACAAAAGAAACATAAAATCCACGACTACCTCCTACAATAGCAACCATGGCCTTATAAAGAGCTCCAGGAAGTTTTCCGAAGGGTTACAAATAGACAAACATACTTTATTTATTATTTTATTACTTGGGCCCCCTTTTATTAATTAATTAAAGGTCCTTTATAATATTATTTAAATTTTGGGACTACTTAATTAATTTAATTAAGTCGCTTTATTAAAAATTTGGGGACATCACAACCTTGCTGTAAATTGTTTCTTTATGCCATTTTCTTTCCAAAATTTCTGAAAATCATTTGATGTGTATTCACCACCTTGACGGGTTCTCAATGTTTTGATATAGTAGCCACTTTCTTTCTCAACTTTTGCCTTAACTCTTTAAAAACAACAAATACATCTGATTTATATTTCAAAAAATAAACCAATACTTTCCTGCTAAAATCATCAATAAATGTCAAGAAATAAAGCCGTCCAATTATGGATGGTGTTTGCATCAATCCACAAAGATTTGAATGCACTGTCTCAGGTGGATGTTTTTCTCTATAAGACTCCCCAACTGGAAATTTGTTTCTATGTTGCTTTGCTAATATGCAACTCTCACAAGTTGTCTTAAGTGGCTCTATTGGTGGTAATCCATATACCATCCTTTTCTTATATAACAATTGTAATCCTTTGAAGTTTAAATGCCCAAGTCTTAAATGCCATAGCCAAGATTCATTTTTGTATGAAGCTTGGAAGGCTAATTCAGCAACATTTTACAATCCTTTTGGCTCTAAGAATAGTTCACTTTGAATTCTAAGTGGAAACATTCTATTTTTTGTCATTTCAACTTTTGCAATCAGCCTATTGCTTGGTTTCTTGTCTAGAATCACACATTCACCATTTTCAAAATATATCCTATATCCTTTTTGCACACTACTTGCCTAATACTTATGAGATTGTGTTGCAATCCAAGAACATAGTATACATGAGGAATATACTTTTCTTCACCTTGCTTAGTTTCTTATACTAATTAACCCTTTTCCCATGACTGATATTTGGTGATCATTCCCCAATTTTACCTCTGATTTTACCGAGTCATCCATTGTTAAAACCCTCTTCTTACTCCCACTCATGTGGTTACTAAAACCACTATCTAAGAACCATACTTCTTTGGAACTCTCTTGTGCTACATTGCATGTTATCAATATGGTATTTTGTTCACTAGTGTCGGGCTGGTTTTCATTTGTAAAATGTGCCTTTTGCTTATTCGTGTCATATTGTCTTTTTTCTACATTCAAATGCAAAGTGCCCAAATTTATTACAATAATGACATTGGATGTTGGATTTATCATACCTTTCTCCTTTATGATGGCTATGAGAGTGGCTACTCCCCCTTCCTCTTGTTGATGTAGAATGAGCATGTGGGCTTGACGCTGGTCTTCTATTTTCAAATTGTGTATTTTCTCTTCCTCCTTTTTGGTGCAAAATGTCCTTTACCTCTGCTGTAATTTGATCTCCCTCTTGTTCTGCCAAATGAAAGTTGAGTCTTGAATGCATTCTCCAATGATGATGTCCCTAATCGATTCAACCTTTTCTCATGTGCTAGGAGTGATCCCATTATTTCGTCTACTAATAAGTGAGAGAGATCTTTGGATTCCTCAATGACTGCCACGACTGAATCAAACTTTGTAGGTAGGCTTTTAAGTATTTTCTCTACAACTTGTTGATCCCCAAGGGTTTCTTAATAAGATCTATTTGATTTACTATTGCCATTGCACGAGTGAAGAATGAATCTATTGAGTCTGAGTCCTTCATTTGCAAGTTTTCAAAATCTCTTCTAAGGTTTTCTAATTTTGTTGTTTTCACCTTGCATGTGCCTTGGTATGTTGTTTGCAAGCTTTCCCATGTCTGTTTTGATCTTGTGGCAACTGCAACTTTTGGAAAAATTGATTCCTCCATTGCCTGCTAAATAAAAAACAATGCTCTGCATCCTTATTTTCTTTCAATAAATCCTTTTCAGCTTGTGAAAAAGCTTGACAAGCTTGTTGGTCTGCTGGTTCAAGGAACCCATTTTCAACTAAATCCCAAACATCCTGGGATCGAAATACGGTTTTCATTTTTATGCTCCAAAAATCATAGTTTTTGTCATTAAAAATTGGAATCTAGGGCTGTGAGATACTTCCACCTATCCCTGCTATGATTTTTTTTTAAATAAAATCTCTCTTTTAACAACTATAAACCCTTGATTCAACAACCACCGACCCTATCTCCAAAACTATATTCTCCTATCTTGTCCTGCTGATGCCTTGTAGATTCCCAACGTTCTATGTTCCACACGATCTGCAGCATTTTCAAACACTCTTCATTGATCAACAATTTTGTTTTGCAACTTTGACTTCCGCTACCGATTTAGCTATTCTCCCTTGTCTTGAATGGCTACGGCATTTTCTACTATGGCAGCAATCTCTTTCCTCACCCAACGAATGCAATCTTCTTATTGGCAACGATTTCCTGTGATTCATACCGGCGGTAATCTCCAAGCACCGATTCCTATCTATCTGAGCACTATAACCTGCTCTGATACCAGTTTGTTGAGGACATAGACGGGGCAAAACAAAGAATTGCAGAGTATAATGAAGATACAAACACATAAACAGAAATAAAATTAACTCTGGAAGATTCAACAATTTGAATTTTACATTAATGCCTTTACCATACAAAGAGCTTCCAATGCTCTCATTCCTTCATCAAAAATAGAGTAGATTTTTTTCATTTTCATTCAAAACAGAGCATTTCCCCTTTCTACAAAACTAAACATTTTAGTTATGAAGAAGTTTCCAAAATACCCTAGAAGTCTCTAGATACATCGAATAAGAAGATTGAAAAGATAGAAAAAATGAGTGAATTGAATGTTGTGGTTGAAGTAGGTGAGCTACGGTGGCAGGGAAGATTATAAGACACTAGCTGAAGGTCCACATCAACCAACAGTCTACAAGTCCACAACTATATAGAAGATGATTAACATGTCAGTAGTTAGAACATATTTGTATGATGGAACATATCTTAATAATTATATAAAATTACTGCATGCCATTAATAGCACACTTAAGGAAGTTTATTTCACCCGACAGTTATCTCTTCACTTTAAACGAAAAAAAAAACTCCTCATATGGCATGTGTATCACAAGACAGATTTTGGTATAGAACCTATCCAAGTCAATCATTTTTCTACATTTATCTCGGTCTAAATAATTTATTTTCATGTGGCATCATCTTAATGCTTACTATTCACAATTGCAAATTCGTAATTGGACTCTCTTGGCAACAGGTTCAGGCTTTCTTTTCATGTGAGGCCCAATCTAGGTGCTTGTCATTTAGAATCGTTGGTTCTGATCTATGAAATGAAAAAGTTATGGCATGCTATTTCAAGCTCCTTTTTCTCAAATTATTTTCTCCTAGAAAATAGGAGTGGACCATGAATTAACAAGATTTATAAAGAACTCTAGCATCCACCTAGAGAAGGTATCATATCAGACAACCTTTAAAAAGATTGGAAGGAGATAATTTTTCCATCTACTTTTTATATTGTTCAAAATCATGTAGGGTATTTGTTACAAATTTAAACCTAACATTTAATTAATGCAATTCTATGTGATGTCCCCAAATTTTTAATAAAACAACTTAATTAAATTAACTAATTAAGTGGTTCCAAAATTTAAATAATATTAAAAAGGACCTTTAATTAATTAATTAATTAAATTAATAAATAAATGGGGCCCAAGTAATAAAATAATGAATAAAGCATGTCGGCCTATTTGTACCCCTTCGGGAAACTTCTCGGAGCCCTTTATAAGGCCGAGTTTGGCATTGTAGTAGGCATCGTGAGTTTATATTTCCTTTGTATTTGCAATTCCAGTTGGAATTCGGCATTTTTTGCAATTTCGAAGGTGTAAGACCCTCCCTATTCTGTATTTGCAGTTTCGGTGGGAGTCGGTCCTCACCCTAGTCTGTTGTTGGAGATATCGAGTCAGATATTTCACCTTGTACTTCATTGTCAAATTTATGAAGTCTCTATAAGAGACAAATTTGTAAGGGGGTCGATCTGATCTTAGAATATCTTATTTATGTTCGTGTGTACCTGTGTACTTTCTTGACTTGAAGATTCTGATATCTGTTGGCAACTCATTGTTATTGTTGTTATATGCTTATTTTGATGATTCACTAACATCTGCACAACAGATCTCTATTATTGTTTCAGACAGTGATATCCAAGTTAGACTGTACACGTACGAGCATGAAAGAGCATGGTCGTACGGACTTCACAAGCCACAATACAACCGTTCAGTGGTGCAACTAGTCGTACGGTTGACTGTACGACTAGAAGGGAGGGGATCTGACCATACAGGAGGGTTGTTTGTCGTACAATGGAGGGTGATTGGCGTACGGTGGTGATTGCAGAGTGGCGTACGGTGGTAGGAGCCTACTGTACGGTGGAGGTGAAGACATACTGTATGGGAGAAACCATTATGTCGTACAGTGGGGAAAGTGCCATTGGGAGCTCTCGGAGAGTGTCGTACGGTCAGTACATCATAGTGGTATCAGGGTTGATGATTCTGCCAACGTATCGGGGGAATCATGGCGCCGAGTGATGGAATGGAAGATGGATATGATAGTGTTGCTGAGGGAGCTAAGAAGTAAACAACAACTTCACCAGACCCTAGCAAGAGGACAAAAGCAGGTTGGTGAGACTCTGATGGACGACATGTCACACACACATCAGTCCAATACTAGGCCAATGATGCCAACTTTCCCTCCCAGTATCCAGCAACAACCCTCTTTGGCAGAGTCCTTGAAGAAATTCAAGCAGGACTGGGTTGATGGCGGATGACAGACAAACATATCTCTCAAGGACTACATGGACCTGCGAATGAAGTATCCATCCTCTAAGGGCAATAGAGTCTACAACAATAATCTTAAGCGAGAGATTGACAATGGGCTGAAGCGGGATATTGACAATGGGCTACATGACACATTAAATCCTAAAGAGGATAAAGTCATGCTCAAAGATCCACTTCAGCAATGGGAGGATATGGACAAGCAAGAATCGACAGTTGTCCCTTCAAGGGGGGAACACCTAAATTTTCAAGGCAACCAAAAAGGTCAAGAAGATGCTTGCACAAATTTCGTCGAACCAACACTCGTTGATCAACTTGATGGAAATGCGGGCTTTATTAGTGATCCTTCGAAAGTGGTTGAACAACCTCCTGAAGATGTAGACTCTACCGATGATCCCTTCCAGGAGCAATCTCTATAGTTGGTTGAATATGGAGCTTACCCTTTGGTCGAGCATGAGGCGTGCATGATTGTCATCTCTTCATGTGAGTGGCTTCCTCATAGGAAGAGCCAGTTGCGCTTGAGCTTTGAGATTCTAGACCAAATTATTTTTGCAAGAGATTGATTGGCATAGTAGCGTGGATGTGTTTGATGATTGGCTTCAGTGAGATCTTGATGACTTCGAGCATGGCAACGTTTATATCAGAGTGGAGCAGCGGAAGATTGATAGAGAGTTACTCGTCTCGTCTACATCCAGATACGTGTACGTGGTCATGTTGCGGCATGGAGATTTCAGTGGATATGGCTATTGGTGTCCGCTTTTGGTTTGGGAACCTAGAGCGTCGTAGTGGGCAAACTGTTTAGTGAAGGATTGCTTGAGGGCAAGCAATCTTTGGGCAGCAAGGATTTGTGATGTCCCTAAATTTTTAATAAAACGACTTAATTAAATGAACTAATTAAGTGGTCCCAAAATTTAAATAATATTATAAAGGACCTTTAATTAATTAATTTAATTAATAAATAAAAGGGGCCCAAGTAATAAAATAATAAATAAAGCATGTCATCCTACTTGTACCCCTTCCAGATCTTCTCGGAGCCCTTTATAAGGCCGAGTTTGGCATTGTAGTAGGCATCGTGTTTTTATATTTCCTTTGTATTTGCAATTCCAATTGGAATTTGGCATTGTTTGCAATTTCAGAAGTGCAAAACCCTCCCTATTATGTATTTGCAGTTTCGGTGGGAGTCATTCCTCACTGTTACAAAAATGTATATTCATAATCATGAAAGATAATTACAATATGGAGACGAAGTCTCCTTATATAGAGAATAGTTGAGAATGAAATGGAAAATTTCTAAAACGCTGACAACAGGAAAGTTTCCATATTATTTAGAAACTAACTAAAAAACTAAAACTTGCCTAAAAGACTAAATATCTAAAAATCTAAATGACCATTAATATTAATTACTATATTACCCTCCCTTAATGGTCATTCTACTAACTACCCAGACATAAAACTTTCAAATCAGAACACATAGAAGGTTGATTCCTTCTTCTCCTCAGACTGTTCTGCCGAATGAGCTTGCTACTGAGACTCTCCATGGTTGGTCTTCTGATCAGCCAACCACTGTCTGCAAAACCTCTGGATATGACCAAGCTTCCCACAATAGTGATAGGTGATCTTCTTCTTGGAACCCTCCTTAGATGTGTGTTGTCCCTTCTACTGAGTGGACACGCCTTTATTTGTGGCAAAAAATGCCTGTTCCACACTGACCACGTCACTAGTACTACCAAACTACTGCCTCCACCTATCTTATTGCAATAGCTTATTGCACAACTCATCAAATTTTAAGTCAGCATTAATGGAGGTAATGTTGAGCGTTTCAACAAAGTGTTCGTAAGACCGCAGTAGACTCTTCAGCATAATCACTACCCTGTCCTCCTCTTCCATCTTGTGACCAATAGCGTCCAGTTGATCGCGGATATCCTTAATCTTCATAAGATGCTCCTGCAAAGACATCTCATCCATTACAAGAGAAAACAACATATTCTTCAAAAAGAAAGCTCAACTTTTATCAAATGTTTCATGGAGACTTTTCAAGTGCGGCAAACCTTCGCTGCAGACTTGCCCGATGGCACTTCTAGAAGCATCTCATTGATGACAGAATAACTTCAGCAACATAGCCGCTTCTCAGTTACGATCATCAAACTTGTCCTGATCTTTGCCCACTATTATAGGGCGAGTAGAGTTACCAGAACACACTGGTCCAAGCATTGGTACTCAAATCGAAAGCATCCTCTGCTTCCAGGTATTGTAATTCCAGTCGTTGAACAACTGATTTCCCTCCAACATGATGTTGGTCAACGACGCCATCTCTCTTGTTTTCCTATGCACAAAAAAATGAGGCAAACTCAAGCTTTACAAAATTCTAATTTTTCTGTCAAAAATCAGTCAAAAACCTTCAAGGAAGAGCTAGCACAAATCCCAAGACAAATGCGCACCAAGTACAAAACCTCATTTTTTTTTTTAAAAACGGTAAAAACCCTTGTGCAAACCTAAAATAAAGCCCTTGAATTTTATACAAAAAAATTCTTCAAAACCCTAGCTGAAACAGGAACTCGTCTGCACCATAACACATCTGCAAATAAAACTTAATCACAGAAACCCAAAAAACAACAGCATGTGAAAAGCAGGAAATCTACGAATTTTTAGAATGTCTTCACAAAAAAAAATCTGCAAGCCCTACCCAAGGGTTGCACATACTCATAAAAAACCTAACGATTTTGACTAAAAAATCGAATTTTCAGACCTTCGATTTTTCATAAAAAACGAAAAAACTTCTAGAAAAAAAATTCCAGGTAGAAAAGCTACGAAATTTTAAAAAAAAAATTCGCTAAAATTTGCCTAAGCTCTGATACCATGTTACGAAAATGTATATTCATATTCATGAAAGATTAATTACAATATGAAGACGAAGTCTCCTTATATAGAGAATAACTGAGAATGAAATGGAAATTTTCTAAAAGGCTGACAACAAGAAAGTTAACATATTATTTAGAAACTAACTAAAAAACTAAAACTTGCCTAAAAGACTAAATATCTAAAAATCTAAATGACCATTAATATTAATTACTTTATTACTCACCCTAGTCTGCCATTGGAGATATCGTGTCAGATATTTCACCCTGTACTTCATTGCCAAATTTGTGAAGTCTCTATAAGAGACAAATTTGTAACAGGTTGCAGTTGGTGATTCATTGATATTGTTGTTATATGCTTATTTTGATGATTCATTGACATCTGCACAACAAATCTCTATTATTGTTTCAGACAGTGATATTGGAGTTAGACCATACACGTACGGGCGTGAAAGAACATTGTTGTACGGACTTCACAAGCCACAATACAACCATACGGGGGTGCAGCTAGTCGTACAGTTTGACCGTACAGTTAGAAAGGAGGAGATTTGACCGTACGGGAAGGTTATTTGCCATACGGTGGAGGGTGATTGGTGTACAGTGGTGATTGCAGAGTGTCGTACGGAAGTAGGAGCCTACCATATGGTGGAGGTGAAGACATACCGTACAGGAGAAACCATTGTGTCGTACTGGGGGGAAAGTGTCATTGGGAGCTCTCAAAGAGTGTCGTACTGTCAGTACATCATATTCTAATATATCAAAAATATTAATCTACTTACTTTTTCTCTACATTGTTCATAGGTCATATGATGTATTAATTGGAGTCTTAATATATAGAATGTTCAACTATAGGATCTTTTCCCTCGGTTAAAGTGTAAATAGAAAAAATAAATAATTAGAAAAAAATAGAGTAAAATATAAATAAATCGAGTAGTCATGAAAAGATGTTCACTCTTTAGAGAGATATATTAATAGTTTATTTTTTCTTCTTTTAATGAAGACAATAAAAAAGAAAAATTATTGTAGGAATAATGTGTGGCATCCTCATAAAATGGTCATCTTAAACTATAATTTGATGGAGGAACAAGAGAAAATTTAGATGTGGCAAGTGCAAGGGTTCATTTTGGAAGATGAAAATGACGTGTTTGTTAAAGGTGTTTCTGTCTTTCTAGATCAAAAAGCAAGTAATGAAGTTGAATCTTTTGTCTCTCAATAAAAATTTTGAATTTTTTTTTACACAATAAATAAGGGGCCTAAAACGATAGGGTTTTGAATCATAATTAAATTAAAAGTTTAAAATTTACAAAATCTAAAGCCCAATAGAGAATCAGAGTATAAACCAGGGGCTTCCAAAAGGGACATCATCAAACCAGAATTAACCAGACTTAACAAAAACCTAATCTAAATGCAAAGTCTGTAGAACGATAAAAAACAGATGTAGCCATAGATATGTTGCTGCAGTATGTAACTAAAACAAAGTTTGTATATGGAAATATCAAGCAAAATTAAAGCATCAAAAAATCAAAGCATTCTTATCTTTTGTCGCCTTCATTCCTGCAGAATCTTCCCCTGGTCAGAAGTCAATGTTGCTTCTCAATTTCCATAGCCACCTAGGGCTGCTTCAGCATCCTCTGCTTCATCCTGGTCCTCTGCCTTTGAGGATTTTTCACTCCCCAACCCAACTAAATTTTCATCATATTTATATTTGAACACCCATTCATCATTTTCATTGATATTATTTCCCACAGAGGCTTCCAACACTTCATTGATGCCCAAAACTTTTTTCAAGAATTTTATGCTTATATTCATGACACTCAATCACAGCTCCTGAAACTCTCATTCCCACCCCATTAGAACAAAGAAGCATCTGGGTGGCCCTCCATGTACATTTATTCTTGGTCTATTCCCTAAACCTGGGAATCCGTCCCCAGCTCTCATGATGATGGAATAATCTAAAGGGAAAGGGATGGTGAGATTCTCATCTATGTTGGCAATGGCGTCATGGAGACCAAGCAAGTATTTTCTTTTAAGAGTCTGTTGCAGATTTCTTCAGCCATCATTTTTTGCTCCCCCGCCACCAAGACGGATTTCCTTCATCCTTTGATTCATAAAGGGTGTGTCGAACGTTGTACGTCTGTCTATTCGGGGAATTCAGCTTGATTGGAGTATCCACGGCTTTCGACTCTGCCACTTAACTTGTCTCTTAACCTGCAAAAGGGAAGATATGATAATATGCCCTGGAAATGTTAGCTTTCGAAATAAGATGTATGTTAAAATGGTGCTTGGAGAGGATGGGTTAAGCAATTCATAGTTATCGAGAACATACATGAAACAATATTTAAGGACTCACGAATTAAAGATGATGCAGCATGGCAGTGGATTATGCATTCTCTATCGTCTATTAAGAAATTTTTGATTATGGGTGACAGCTCTAATTAGGAGATAGAAAAACTAGGTATGGAAATTTGTAGGTAAAAATGGTTGGGATTGAAAATGGTATGTCTAAGTAGAAAAAAGAATTTCAAATACTGAAACCTTTGTTGGATAATCTGGGGGTAGTATTAAGAGGTGGAGTGGAAATATCTGATTCCATCTATTTTATGGGAAGGTGTAAAAGTTGATAGGTAGAGTTCTTGCATTCTATCGGTTACTTTAAGCGATTGTGTATATTTTTTATTACATCTATAAAATTTTAGCCTCCATATTTTGAAAGGTATTTTTTTTGTGCTCGCATTGTAGGGCAGTTTTTGCATAACGATTTGTATAGATGCCACGAATCCATTAAGTAATGGTATTATCTGGACAATGGTTCTATGTACAACTGCATCACCTAACAATGGCATGAATTTATATATTTTTTAATACATATGCGAGTTAAGTTAATTTTCATTGATTATGATTAAATTTTAAGATTGCTATGAAAATAAATGTTTTATTATAATTTATCTAAAGTAATAATTTAATACTATCATATAAATTTTTAGAGTTGGAATTGATTTTTACAAAAGTTGAAATATAAATATAATACGTAAGGTATCTAGCTTAAAAATTAACTTAAGAATATGCTACTAAGGATGTGAATTGATTGGTCACTATGCTAAAAATGTTTAAATCTATCAAATGAACATTTTAAGTCAATTTCTACATAAATGAACCACAAATTTGTAGAAGCAAACCTAACACATGGATCTAAACCTAATCCATGGGATTGAACTTGGTGAAAGCTGATGATTAGCAAAAGGTGTGCCTCTACTTGCTAGACTCATGTCTATGAAAGATGAATGCCTATAAAAACCTTTTGGGAGCTTGCTACATAAGGATTTTGATTCTCCTTTGGTCAAGCCCCTAGGTAGGACAATGTCATGATGATGATCAAGGATTGAGAAAAATACGCGAACATGCAATGTGCCTAGGATGATGATGCAAAAAGATGATGTGAATTTGATTATCCATGAATGCTCTTGTATGAATGTTATTTAGTGTTTTCATAGTATAATCCATTATGATTTAAACTGATTAAGGAATGTATTTAAATGCCACAACATAGGTCTGCTCACAATGGCTAGTTGGAAGGGGTGATGAATTTAGAATTAGAATTTGAGTTTTAAAAACTTGTGGTTCATTTTCATGTGTATGGGAAAGACTTGAGTCAATTTTACACCCATAGATTTAAATTTGGGTGAAAATGGGCGATTGAGGGATTAGAAACAATTCTTAGAAATGAGTGGTGACAAGGAAAAGTTGAGGTAACTTCATAAGTAAAATTTGACACAAAAATATGCCACTTCTAGACTTAGTGTATAGACTTTTTTTTTGTATAAAAGACATTTAAATCAAAATAGACTAAAACATGAGGCAAAAGGCATAGATATGTGTTTTTCACCATTGCAAAGAAACACTTGATTATGTAGAAAATAAATTATAGATTTCTATTTCCTTTTAACACTCAAAGATTTATCAAAAAGAATTGTGCTCTTTAATATTATAAGGATGAAAAGTGCATGCCCACCCTTTTATCCCTTATTTTACACTATTTTGAGCCAACATCTCATGTATGTAATGTTTCCTTTTTGCATGTGAATAGCTTTTTTATATTATATATTGAGTTCAAAACATGTTACATTATAACCTATGTATAGGGGCAGAGTTCTGGCTTTGCTGCTTGTGTTGACTCGATAACACAAACAGTTAAGTTTGGATAGTGTAGATGGTGATATTGCTATGAGGATTCCACTATGTAGTTTTTTACTCAAACTCATTGACCCATATTTCATGAATAGTGATTTACAAAAGCCTATCTCTCATGAGAATAAAAGAAACACTTACCACTTCGATACCAATGTTTTCTTATCTGAACCACTGAACATAATTGACAGTCAAATTCCTGATCATGGGTCCATCAAACATGTAAGCAATGTAGACAAAATGACTCAGACTCCTCCACATCAAATTAATTCCACCAGGAGTCCAGCAACATCACTGCTGTCACAGATTCTTGAATGTGTACCCAAACCATACAAAATCGTTCAGTGTGAAAAGCAGCTACATATCGAGGCTTGAATCACAATTTTGTATCTCGCCAATAGGCAAACATTATCATTCTTGTCATCCAGAAGTTTTTAAAATTACCATGGCTGTCTATATTCAGTGAATATCGGAAATCATCACATAGCACAGAGCTTCAAATTATCATCATCATTCTTATGATTAAGAAGCCTTGTAGATTTCCATGATTGTCTATATTCAGTGAATACCAGAAACTATCCCATAACAGAGTGCTAAACTAGCTAATTAAATCAGCCAACATTGCTACTGGGCTACCACAAACTATCCCATGACAAGGTGTGCAAAAGTAAATCAATAAAACACCCAATCAAATTATTAGGTCATTGAAGACAAACATTTGCATTATAATAAGGTATCTCGGTGTGGGTTATTCACTTGGCTAATATTTACATAGGCATACTAATGTAATCACTTCCCCACCTCTAATCTAAACTTGATATACGAAATTGTGTGGGAAGCAGAACTACCATTGAACTTTATATTAATAATGACAGCGTATTATAAGAAGTGGGTTTTACTCAAAATGAGTAATGACCATTAAATTTTTATGTTAGCAGTAGCATTGGATTTCACTTTCGCTGCACAGTCTACATATTCTATGACGATGTGGGGAACAGAGAAACTCACTGCAGGGATAATGAATGGAAGCTGACATGACCAATTTCCTTTGGCCATCAATAATAATAAGAGATCTATGATCATATGAAACATTTGCAGCATATACCCACTTCAAATCCACCACTGTAAATATGATTAAGAGACACATCCATACTAAATGAGCTCTTTGAGCAACAGTTGCCATTGTTACTACTCACACAAACTTGTTGGGCACTCCCCCCCTACTAAGGGAGCTTGAAGGCAAGATTTAATCAAGACTGGGAATTACAAATAAAGACTAGAAGTTAATTCAAAAGACAACGATTTTCATCTGGTCTTCAATATGACGGCTTTTTTAACATGATATCCTGGGCTGAGCCGGCAATGGTCATCATCTCGTTTATACCTTGTCTATCAAATTTAATATGTAGAAAAGCGTTGGCGCGTTGGAAACTAATTCTGTTGGATCGAGTTTGTTTATTGTCGTTTTTTTATTTTTAAATGATGTAGAGAGGAGAATTATGAACTACTAAATAATTATTTTTATTTTTATTTTTATGAATATAGGCCTTTACTATTAATATATCAAAGTACAATATTCACAAAAAAGGATAGGGGATAAAGATCAAAGTACAATATTCACAATATTTATAACCTTTCAAAGTTTTAGGTTGATTTCATGTCACGAGGCTGATTATATTGACAAGGGAATTGACGTTTACTTTAGAAAATGGTTTTAATAAGCATTGAATGATGTAGAAATTGGATCATTTTATAATTAATTTGGTAAAAAAAGAATTGGCAATATTGCTAAGTATATTAGAGGGGTTAAAGAAGATAAGGTAGAAGTTAATGATTTTAATGTCATAACTCAAGAATTCTATGGCAATATCATAATTGATGTGAAAAATATCTCTTATTTATCATGTCAAGAATAATTTGCATATATACTATCTAGGGGAAGATACCCCATAGTAAATCGAGGTCCACTAACCGTTCACTTTTTGCTATAGTGACCCACCAAAAATAAATAACCCTCATAGCAATACATACACATAATTAACCCAAAAAATTATAATTTGACCCCCAAACATGTTCAATCATGCATAAATAGTTGATAAAAAATATATATCTATTGAAGCACAATTGGTCCTCATTTGATTAACATACATCCAAAGTTGCACAAATAAAGTCTTATTATTATTATTTTTAAATGTATATCTTTTTAAAAACTACTTTATGCAAGTGGTTCCAAAGTACAAATCAAATCAAATTACAAATACAAGGGAGCACTTATTGGTCCCTCAATTGACAATTTAAAAATTATAAATGAACTTGATGCTAATAGTACCTGCATTGTCAACAACTGGTGTAAGGCTCCCCAATAGACCAAAAAAATATTAAAAAAACATGACATCAAATTCACACATTTGAAAATTAAATTAGATATGCAAGTATGAAATGACCGAATGAATGCAAGCAATAAGAATTCAACTCACGCTGCACATCTCCTAATTATGTATGATACGATTGAATTGAGGTGCAAGCAACCTCAATTCAGCTTGCGCTGCTCATCTCCTAAATAAGTCTGAAATGACCGATTGTTTCCCACCAATATTCAATTTTAAAATTCAACGTGTCAAGGACTTGTCCAATTTATAAATTCCTTGACCTGTCCAATTTAATTTTCATTACTCTTCTTTGTCTGAATATTCTCTGCACAATCTGGAGGAGGGAGAATTTTATGTAAGTTTGTCTTCACTAAGATCTTGTCCAAGTTAATACAGTTAACTGAAATGTTTTCTATTATATTGTATGCTTCTATAAATTTATTGGTATGTTCATTATTGATAGATATTGTTTACAGTGCCTGTAAGTATTTGCATCTATTATTAGTTTACTATTGTACGCTTCAGTAAATTTATGAACATGTTCATTATTCATTGATATTATTTACAGTCCCTATAAGTGTTTGCATCAATTATGTCATTCAACAAAGTAGTTTACTATTGTATGCTTCAGTAAATAATGCAGCCTCATTCATTTTATTAACATATAAATCAGAGTTATAGCATCTATAATCATATCATAGTTACCTCCTCCATCATTTTACTTGTGTTTTATCTCATGTATCTTTTTGTTGTTAAATGATTATTTGTATGCATAAAGGGTTACAATAAAATGATGAATGTTGCTTCTAGGGTTACAGACATAAAGTTTGTATACAATATCAATATATATATATATA
>MU223332.1:2881919-2893430 GCA_018584345.1 Thuja plicata
TACATTCACTATAGTCTATTCTTCTTATCCTAAGTATTCTAAATTAGTCTCATTAAAGTGATTAATTACACAGTCACTAAATATGACTAAGCCTCCTAGTCCACCTCATAGACCTAGTCACTTGACACATCACCTTAGCTAAAATAATTAATTATTATTAATTATTAATAAATCACTATCCTCACCGACACATGTCCTATTCCTAAGGGCTATTTGGCCTCATAAGACTTGGTCTCATGACCACATGTATTCTCCTACACTAAGTCAAGAAGCAATCCCTATTCCTAAGGATCTTCTCAAGCCACCTCAAAGAGTCCAAGATGACTCATGGGACACTTGTACCAAGAGTCCTCATGAGGAAAAAGTCCTTCCTCCTTCCTCCTTCCTCTCAATGGTCTTTGTGAGACACTTGACATGTGTCTTTCCCTTCCACCTTCTTCTCCTCTATGTCAATGTAGGAGGAACATCCTCCCTATTCTTTCTCTCACATTCCAGCTATATCCCCCTTTCTCTCAACCCCTTCAACCAAGTCAATAGCAACCCTAGGATCTTCCACCTTTCAATCTCCACCCTAGGATTGTGCCACCTAGGCTTGGGTCCTCCAAAATCCTATAAAAGGAGCTTCATTCTCCCTTAGTGAGCTAATAGGAAATTTAGAAATTAAGCATTCAAGCATTCTAGCAATCAAGCATTCAAGCATTTAGTCAAGAAATTGAGATCATTTTCATACCATTCCATCATCCATTTGTTGTATTTTGCATACATCCACTCAATCTCCACACTTTGGTGACATCTTGGGCAAGGATCTTCAATTGGAAATCTGAGAGCTCAACACATCCAAGAAATCAAGGCTATGAGGACAATGGAGACAAGCTACAATGGGTAAGTGAAGGTAAACTTGTTTTAATTTTATTTGATCATTTGTAATCTTCATTGTGTTGCATTTAGATAGATTTATTAGCTTTATAGTAGTAGTATTTTGTTTACCACAATAGACATCTATTTTGCATACATTTTTGGTGCCCACCGTGGGGCCTTCCCCATGAAATTGACATTTTGTTTTTAGTTTTTCCGTGTGAAGGATTCTACAGGCTTTTTCTGCGCATTCATCCCCAATACCTGTGCATACATCCATTCCTGCTGCGTTTTTGTTGAAATTGTGCATTCATTCCATTAAGCTGCACTTTCATTCACTGTTGTTGCGCATGGACATATTCTACGCATTGGTTCTTTGTTCTTGCGCATTCATCTGTTGTTTTTGCCCATAGATCTTTTTCACCAGTAGAACACTATTTTCTCATCAGTTTGTTTTGGTTTACTATCTTAACAGGTTTTTTTCATTCTTGTAGTTTTTAGGCTGTTTTGCAGGTCGTAAATCTGAAGAGCCCAATCTTAAATCATTGACAGTTTACTTGCAGTTTCCTAGGGGTTTGCAAAATAAACTATAACCTTCGTTTGGGCTTAAAATACGACATGCTTTTCAAATTCATGTGTTTTCTTTAGTTTAGCAAACTATTTGTTGTGTCTTGCTTTTATAGCTCAATTTTAATCCCAAATTATAACAATGTATCCTCTCCCCTCGTCATTCGTGGACCTTGGGTGTAAGAGAAACTATTATAATCTTTAGAGGGTGGTCTTTGGTGGGAAAAGAGGTACTCACCCCAAGGAATGACCCAACCGGTAACAGGCTAAAGCCAAGCCCCTCCAAACCGGTATATAAAAAATGCCATTGTGATTAATCTCACAGTGGATAGGTGTGAATTTGTTGTGGCAACCAAAATATCCTCTAGTACCCACATGGTGCGTTAAAGTCCCTACATTGTTAAGGTGAAAATATTGCTTTGAAAGGATTGGGAGATCCCCCTTAATTCAGAAAATGACTTGATCACAACCACCTGAATTGATGTCCTTACTAAAATCTTTTGTTTAGTGGCCAAAAACCTTCTATTTAGTGGTTCAAGGGGTATCCCAACCCGTGAAGATACCCCACATTACTCACGGTTCATAGTAGAGATAGCAGTTGTTTGGGAAGTAATGACCCATTGAATTTGGAACTTAGTGTGCCAGAGAAGTGAGTGCATTGTACGGAGGAGCACGTGCCTCCAAGTTCCTAGGCTGTCCTCTTTGAATTTGTGTGGCTAGATTTTATTATCCAAGTGGGGATTCAACAAATACTGTCCTTGCCAACTTTAAGAATTGTAAGTGTGTTTGTGCATATGTATACTAGATTAAATTAGATTTGATCATTTCTGTCTTGTGTGTGTGTGTGTGTGTGTGTGTGTGTGTGTGTTTATGCATTTTCATTTTTCCAAAATCATCTGAAAACTACAAAATTTCCAAAAAATATCCACAAAACCATCAAAAAACTAGAAAAATTAGAACCTGCGCATTTATCACTTTTTGTTGCGCATTTGTTCCTGCGCATACATAACAGTAAGCCTTTGTACGTACCCTCAAGATTTCAAAAGCACTTTTTCAGATACCCATTTTTGTCCTCAGTATGATTCTGGAAATGCATTCGACTTTATCAGACCTTTGATCTTTAGTTTGACCATCTTCATCATTTTCATCATCTTTCTTTCATCCAAAATTCACCAAATCATTCCTCAATCTTCAAAATCTACATTTAAGTGTTGAAACATTACCCTAATTATCATATTTTGGCTTTTGTGAGTTTTTATCATATTAGGATCTATCATCCTTAATCAAAACTTACCTAGGTTATTATCTCTTGGTTTTCCTTTGTCATATCATAGTGAGATCCATACCTCCTATTGACTTAGATTATCAAGTTACCCTATCCACTTCAACACTTTTGAATCTAATTCTCCCATATTTTCTATCATCACATCTTCATCTATTTCATCTTTCACCTTTTATGGTTCAAACTCGATCTCAGAAACTCAAACAAACCGTTAATCTAAAATCCGTAGACAAGATGGAAGGAGGCAATACCAATGAGGAAAACCCTTGGTCTAAGAAAACTTCAATTTTTACATCCGATCACGAACCCACATATTAAGAGCTAAGAGATGATATGCAAGATGCTAGATTCTACAGTGTCATGGAAAGACTTTTGGACATGGATAAAGAGATGTATTTCCCTATGCTTTCTCAACAAGGAGCAAAAATACCCAATGATTTTGATGTCTCTACTCTTAAAGAACCACCTATCACAAATGACCAAGAAATCCCTAGTGGTTCTCAAGAGACACATTCTCATGGACCAAAGGAAGACAAGCAAAATAGTGCTTTCCAAAACACCCAAGGACCTCCACCACTTTTGGATCTCGTCCTACAACAAATCCAAATGCTTCAACAACAAATTTGTGACATACAAAGTGGATCATCAACCAAGAAATATTCCTTGGATGATATATGTCCCTATCCTTTTGATAAGCAGTTGGCTATGATTCCATTCCCTCTTCACTTTGAGGTACCAAAATTTGATAAATATAAAGGGAATTTGGATCCACAAGACCACATTTGTGAGTTTTGTGATGCTTGTATTGAAGTCGCTCACAATGACACATATCTTATGTGAATATTTCCATGAATTTTAGGAGTAAAAACCATGGAATGGTTCTCCAAACTACCCCCAGGTATCAAGTCTTTCAATGATCTTATCGACAAGTTTGTGACTCATTAATCATATAATATCAAACATGAAGTCACTATGCTTGATCTTTGCAATGCACAACAAAAGATTGGAGAACCCTTCCTTACTTTTTTTCAAAGATGGCGTCAATTATTTTCCAAGTATCCACAAACAATTCCTAAAAAAGAAAAGATGGATATCTTTGTGCATAACCTTACACAAGAAATGAGCTATAGGTTACAATTGCAATGTCCTCCAAACTTTAACAAGCTCATTGAAAATGGAGTCAAAATTGAGGAAGCTATGATTAGAAAGGGTGAGATTAAGATTTACTCCAAGGACAATGTTGGATCTTCAAATTCAAATTCCAACAACAACAATAATGACAAGTCCAAATTTTGGAACAAAAACAAGAACATTGTCAATGATGGGATTGTGGACAATCGACATGTTAAACCAACACAACCTATTTTGAATCTCACAAGCAAAGCCAATGCTACTCAACCTACTCATAGAAATCAAAGGGAAAATCATAATACCAACAAGAATTCATCAAGATTACCTTTTATTCCACGTAGAAGAACTTTTACTCCTTTGGGTGAATCTCTTGAATCTGCATTAAGGAAGTTGATCACAAAGAAACTCATTGCACTTCCTGAAACTAGAGATTTTGAACCTAGGGTGAAGCCTTGTTGATGGAATGATAACAATTATTGTGAATTTTATAGAGGGAAAGGTCACAAAACTAATGATTGTCAAAGGCTCAAACATGCGATACAAGAATTGATTGAAAGTGGAGAAATTAGTGTTGATGGACATACCTCAAACGAGTCACATACGACTTTTAAAGATCCACTTCCCGAACATAAGAAAGGAAGTTCTTCAGATGCTAAGGGTGATAATCAATCCAACTATAGTACCACATCCTATAAAAATATAAATAACATTTCTGAATGCCATCCTTCCCAATACTATGTCAATGTGATTTCTATCAATGAAAAGAGTCAACCAGCTAATGTCACTAATCAAGCCCAATCCAAGGTTACTCTTCAAGGTGTCTCATCAAAACCTAGCACTTCTCAGAACAAGTCTTCCTATGTTCCAAAGTCCATGCCAAATGTTTCCAATCAATACAATCTTTTGGATCAATTGAAGAAAACACCAGCCCTAATATCTATACTAGAGCTTTTGTGTCTTTCACCTTCTCATAAGGATATCCTTGAGAAAGCTCTCCTAGAAACCAATGTTCCTACAAATCTAGATCAAGCCCAATTCCAAGCTATGGTGGGACATTTGACAACTCCACATTACCTATCCTTCACTGAGCATGATGATCTAGCCATTAATCAACCACATAATGCTCCACTCCATATAGAAGGCCTTGTGCAAAATCATAAAATTAAAAGAGTACTAATAGATGGAGGAGTTGGCTTGAATATATACACTTTAAAACTAGTCATTGCATTGGGATTTTTTGAAAATGTTGTAGATCCAAAGAAGAAAATCACAATTAAAGCTTATGACCAAGAAGAGAGGTCATCCAAGGGATCTGTTGTTCTTCCTATCAGAGTCAATCTTGTAGTCAGAGATGTACTTTTTCAAGTCCTTGATATGGATTTAGCATATAACATTCTTTTGGGGAAACCTTGGATTCATTATATGCAAGTTGTGTCATCAACTTATCATCCGTGTTTGAAGTTTCCACATAATGGTCAAGAAATAACTATCAAAGGAGTTCCAAATCCTTTTCAGTATTGCAACACTGTGAAGACAACACCTAAATCCTTGGTACCCTATAATCGTATTGGATCTCCTATAACAACACCCATTGATCTGAGTAATGAAGCATTGACCTCTAAATCCCATGGGATCAAGATAGACATAAAAGAGAAAAGTATGGGAGAATACACTTTGGGTCAAACTTTATGCATCACAGAGTTACCCTTATCTCCTAAGCCATATGGAAAATCTTTGATTACCAAACAATAATCAGAAGCTCCTTCTACACTTGTTTATGGAACATTTATAAGTGGGGGCACTATATCAAAAGAGGCAGCTGAGCGTAATGCTAATCATTTGCTTAAACACCATAAATACCAAGAAGATAAAAAACATGAGCATATATCACCCGATGTATATGGTAAGAGATATACTTTGTTGCAAAAGATGGGATATCAAGGCAGTGGACCTATAGGGTTGCAAAGAGAGGGTGTTATAAAACCAATTCTAAAAAAAACAAATTACCAAAGAGACACCACCAGATTAGGATACATAGGAGAAGGACGAAAGGAATATAAAGGTAAAGAAAAGATTACACCTTTCTACAAGAATTGTAAAGCTCCTACATTATAGTTCCAAAAACATGGCATGTATGTAGATCCAGAAAAGCAAAAGATATCGACATAAATCATTAACAGACTTAGGGATGATGATGACAATGATGATGATTCTAATGCTTATGAATGGGATTCATTATCTGACTATACTAAAGATATAGGAGTTGATGTTGTCCATACCTATAGTAATGATTCTCATGAGTGGGAGAGTCCAAGGACAGAACCATTAGGATTAGATTCACATGATACTACTCTTGGTGATTGTGAGGAAAGTGAGAATTATCATGAGATAGGTGATTCAGACGAGAGTATGGAAATAGGCCTTGCCGATACAATCATAAACTTTGAGAACTTTTCCATCAATACCATCTCAACCTTTGAAATTGACCCAAATGATCCAATCCCCTTATCCATCCTGAGCTTATAGCTTGGGATTCTCCCAATAATCTAGAACTTGATGTTTTGCATAACAATGACGCAATTATTGACTATCTTGGAATCAGAGATCATCTACCACCAGGGGATCATAAATTAGGATTTCCAATAGAACTCAATGACGTGGCTTATTTTGGAGATGGTGTCAATCCTTTCAGTCATAAACATGTGAAAATAATCAATAGATCTAATGGTGAAAACCACTCAATGGTAGTGTTAGATCCTAAAAAGGTAAAAAGAAAAGACGTATCTGAGGGTGAAAACCTCTCTGAGGCGCTTGAGGATGGAAGGATTGACACTCTCCCCAATTATATGTATCAAGAACAATCTGCAATACTTATTGAACCAACGTTGCCTCTCAACATTGGAACGGAGGAGTCCCCGCGTATTCTAAAGATAGCAGCATCCTTAACAGAATCAGAAAAAGAAGCCTTTTCACAGTTTTTCAAAGAGAGATAAGTCAACTTTGCCTAGTCTTATGCTGATATGCTTGGGCTCGATCCTAATCTTATTATGCATCATTTGTCTATTGCACAAGGAATCAAGCCAGTAAAGCAAAAACTCACAAAAATGCATCCCCATATTGCACTTATGGTCAAAGCAGAATTGAAGAAATTACTGGATGTCGGATTCATTCGAGCCATTGATT
The DNA here is from genome assembly GCA_018584345.1 of Thuja plicata. Classification (NCBI taxonomy): domain Eukaryota; kingdom Viridiplantae; phylum Streptophyta; class Pinopsida; order Cupressales; family Cupressaceae; genus Thuja; species Thuja plicata. Next base: position 2,888,938 of record MU223332.1, read on the forward strand.
ATGCTGAATGGATTTCCAATATTATACTAGTATCCAAGCTAGATAAGTCTATCAGGATTTGTATATATTTTTGAGATCTCAATAAGGCTTGTCCTAAAGATGAGTTTCCACTGCCCAACATTGATATTATAGTTGATTTGACAGCTAGGCATGAGATGTTATCCTTAATGGATGGGTTTTTCGGCTATAACCATATCAAGATTGCACCAAAAGACCAGGAAAAGACTATTTTTTCATGTCCTTGGGGCACATACTGCTGGAATGTGATGCCTTTTGGGCTCAAAAATGCTAGTGCGACTTATCAGAGGGCTATGACCACAATCTTTCATGACATGATGCATCCATAATGGATGATTATGTTGATGATATCCTAGAAAAATCCAAGAATAGAGATGGTCATTTAAGAGTTGGATAGAATATTCACTCGAATGGAAAAGTACCAGATTAGACTCGATCCAGAGAAATGTGCATTTGGGGTTACATCGAGAAATGTTTTAGGATACATTGTCTCAGCTAAGGGCATAGAAGTGGATCCAAAAAAAGTTAAGGCAATCATGGAGATGGCTTCACCTATGAATATCAGTAAATTAAGATCTTTACAAGGATGCCTCCAATCAATCAAAAGGTTTGTCTCTAAATTAGAAAATAGAAGTCATCCTTTTCAAGACCTATTACATAAAAACATCTTATTCAAGTGGGATGATAAGTGTGAAGAAGCCTTCACTAAGATCAAGCAATATTTAGTAACTCCTCCTACTCGTATGTCACCAATTCCAGGCAAGCCACTCTTGCTCTATATTTCAACTAAAGAAGTCTCACTCGGTGCTCTTTTAGCCCAACAAGATCAAGAAGGAAAAGAGAAGGCTATATATTACATCAGTCGCACCCTTGTGGGGTATGAGCTCAATTATTCACCGATTGAGCGAGTATGTCTAGCAGTAGTCTTTGCTTCATAGAAGTGGCAACATTACATGTTGTCTCATTCCATCAAACTTGTTTCCAAGATCGATCCTTTGAAATACCTTTTGAGCAAGACAATATTAACAGGAAGATTGGCCAAGTGGGTTATGCTGCTTAGTGAATTTGATATTGAGTATGTGGATAGGAAGGTTATTAAAGGGAAAGTAATTATTGATCAAGTAGCTGAGGTGCCACTAACAGATGATCAACCTATACATATAGAATTTCCAGATGCACATATTTTGACATTATCTACACAAACATGGAGGTTGTATTTTGATGGATCATATACTCAGCATGGTTCAGGAGCTGGAGTGTTATTTGTTACACCACAAGAATATACAATACCAAAGTCTTACAAGTTACTCTTTCCTTGTACAAATAATGTAGCTGAGTATGAAGCTTTGATGATTGGATTGAAGATGGATCTGCAATGGAAAGTCACTAAATTGAATGTCTATGGAGACTCCCATTTGATTATCAATCAAGTTAATAATGAATACTTGACAAAGGATGACAAGTTGTTACCATATAAGCATATGGTAGATGAATTTAAGCAATATTTTTCAATCATTACCTTTGAGCGAATTCCAAGACATGAAAATAAGGTTGCAAACGCTATGGAAACTATTGCTTCTTTCTTTGATGCGGAAGATACCAAAGCCTGTTTTGAGTTCTTAGTGGAATCTTTGGCTTATCCTACATACGATGATCCTGGTACAAGTATCATATGTCATATTATCGGACAAGATTCCCTTACCTACAAAAAGATATATTCCTACCTAAAAGACAATATCATTCCACCCGACTTATCCAGAAACCAAAAATGAACCTTTTTACGCCAAACCTCTAGCTATCTCCTCATATCTGACACCCTATATCGGCGAGGTCTTGACGGTACTCTCTTATGATGTCTTGAACATGATGAAGCTCAAACTGCCTTACAAGACATACACGAGGGTATGATATACAGGATGTGATGAATGAATTTGATTATACAGTTTTTATGATACTAACACTAGTAATGCATCAATGTCTATGTCCTCCTCCTCTGTTGCGTCCCTTTGTAAATAGGGATCCTGGCCCCTGACATCCACCTCTACCTGTACATCCTCCCCAACATCAAGCATAGGCTTGTCCTAAATATCATCCTGTCTAACTCCGCCCAGTACCACTCCCTCCTGGCCCAGTATCACATCGGCCTCATCCTACACCTGTCATGCATGTATCCCCACCTATGCCTATACCAAGGGATCTACTAGTATCAGTATTTGTGCCGGTATCTATGCCTGTATCTACACCTGTACCTATACGAGTGTCGGTCTCAGGGCAGCTGCTGGTCTCTGTGCCGGTGGATGGCATCCCTCCTGTCTGGCCGGAGGTGGCATCAAATCCTGCAGTCTCCCTCTATCCCCCTCCCTCTGCCAGGACCATCACCTCCATCATCTCTGTCATCATCACCACCTCTGCCTCCCCCTTGACCTCTCCTATCTCGACCTCTCTACTAGGTTAGTCAATCTAGGGAATGGATGATTTTTTAGATATCTCTCATACTTTGTCATCGTGCCTGGGTCTACGACCCCCTGTCTCATCAACCATGCCTAAAATGACATATCCAAGAACTCCTGCCTTGTGACCTCATATGAAACCATGGACCCCCAGTCTCATCTCTCCTGGTGGGTGCATGCAAACTCCGTCACCCCCTGCGACATCCCTTGAATCCTGCCAAACTGTCGCAGGACCCTACTCACCATCTGCCTCTCTATAATAAAGGAAGTCCTCCCTATCAACCATCAAGACTGGAAGCAGTATCTAAGATGATGCTTGTCCTCCCACAACTCACACCCCAGGTAGGGTCTCTAGATCACAACATCAATGGTATCAAAATTATATCTCCAAAACTCTAATCATCCCAGCTTATGCTGAGACTGGATCGATGCATAAAGAAAAATGTATGGCTACCCAGCGCCCCGAAATCTCAAAGCTATAGGCTGTGTGATGGAAATGTGCTCCCATTCCCACACGTGGAGCAATGTAACACCTATTGATAAAGAGGCTCCCCTTTGATATACCACCTAATGAAGATCATGATACAAATGCGCTAACAAGCACACCCCCCAAGCAAAATGGGTCCCCTCGTCCATCATCCTCTGTAGTGTCTGACCCCACCCAACTGCGAAGCCATGTGATATCCAATCTGGGCAGACATATCCTTTGATCGCTCCTGCCAACACAACCAGCAGTGACTCATATAACTCCACCATATCCTCCCATCTGATCTCTGGATCATCTATGTGCTCATCACCAAAAACTCCTCTGCACATCGTCAAACCACCATGTCAGTCGTACTGCACCAACTCTCCTATGATAGAAAGTCATAGGATGCGATAAACATCCTCTAATGTCACAGTCATCTCTCCTGTAGGAAGATGAAATGTACTCATCTCCGAGTGCCATCTCTCTGCCAACGCAGTCAACATACCCAGATTCACCTGAATCTCAAGTGTGTAGATCACATGATATAGGCCTCTCGCCCCAATCAAAACTATGTCAGTCTCCAATAGCGCTGATCTCAGACTCTGTGTCACCGGATATCTCTCCCGTGACATCAAGACATTAGTAATGTCCTATCATTGAAAATCAACAAATCAAACTATTAGGTTTCAATCAAACTGATCTATCTATCTATCCTATCTATCAATTGAAAACATGTTTATCACATGTATCAATAGATAATTTTATCAATTATCTACCAACAAGACGGTTTACTAGCGACCATGCTACAATGTTGCCTATCTTGACACAAATCGATCAAAATATAACACCGACCAGATCATATCGGCTTATCGATATCAAGTTTGACCTAATTGACTTGTCATTTTATCCAAATTCTATCTTTATATGAATGCACAGCACAAAACAATGCATGCACAGAAACCCTTGTCGTTTGTGCAGTTTTAATGGATGCGCAACATTTCTAAACAAATGCGCAGCATCTGAATTCCAATCCCATGCATGCGCAGGATCCCTAAACAAAGGCGTAGCTTTTCCACAAACATGGCTAGTTGTTGCGCATACATGCGCCGCAACTGCGCATTCATTTTTTTCCTAAAAACAATCAAATTTCCTAACCTAACCTATGATTGGATCTACCCTAAACATGCTTCAAATCCTATCAAACATGCACAATTGAATCAAATTGATGAAGCAGGATGAATCACCTACCGGCTCTCAAGAATCTGGTGGCCTCTGAAAGCGTCTGACCCTCTCGAAGCGGTGATCTAAAAGTGGGAACGACATCTTCTCAGCTTTTCTCTGCTCTCTCTCCAAGCTCCAATCTCCAAATGAAAAGTGTACACAATGATCCTATAGTGGACCCTTTGACCTTATATATAAATCCTATGGACCCATTTTGTTGGATGCGTGGACCCTACCCATCGATATCATTCCGTTTCACCCCATTTTCCCTCACATTTCTTCCGATTCTTTTTGTGAGATTGATTGAAAATTCCAAAAAAAAAAAAAAAACACAA
>MU223332.1:2906013-2927291 GCA_018584345.1 Thuja plicata
TTCTCCTCCTGGGATAGTACACTATCACCCCACTTTTGGAGAAGGTTTCTTGGAGACCTTCTTCTTGTTAAACCTTGGAAGGGAATTTCTTGATGAACTATTGTTGGTTTCAAAATTGTGAATACTTTCTTGTATGTATGTCTCCCGTTCATTTCTGGATCCCCTAGCTCGGGGGTGGCCTTGCAAAGGCCTAGGTTGGGAGGTGAGCCTCCATGGTCATATCCTTATCTTATGCAGGTTCTAGGAAGCTCCTAGAAGTGTAATTGGTGTCTTGGAATCTTGGTTGTATTCCTTTTATTCAATATTCACTTTCTGTTTTAAAGTTCTTCCCTTGATACGTTTAAAGGAGATTGGAAAGTTGTAATCCCTTGTTTAAAGCTCATGTATTATGAAAGAGTTGTATTCACTACTTCCTTGTAATAAAAAGAGGAACTTGTTCTTTATGCTTGTATGATTAATGACATTATTGGCTATTTCAGAATAAGTCTTATTTATAATCTAAGTAATGTAAATAAGGAAATCTTTAGGCTATTACATTAACTAATATTGTAGATTAAACTTTCAATTAACTTAATTTGTCAAATTGCATAGGTGTGTTATGGAAGGAAAATACTTCATCTTCTTTAGTTAAATATAACATATTTCAATGGAAAATTTAAGTTCATTTTGTTAAGGTTTTAATGCCCAGATTTTGGGGCATGACAGTGAGGCTGATGCAGTCACATTGGAGACTGAACCAGAATACATCACAATAAAGGCCTTCATGTGTTTCATAGGGTTCAGTGCAAAAGTAATTAACAGGTTTATATAAGTGTACCCAATTAATATAGACAATGTAGAGGGTTCAGGTGAAGGTGTGAGTGATCCACCACAAACAACCCAATAAGATATCCATGTTGTGCAAGCTACAAAAAATAATGCTACTGAAACCATATCAGAAGGCCTTAGTATACCTACACAAGTTGTTCAACCAGAGTGGGTTGCAATAGCAGTAAATGATGTAGGAGTTAATACAAAAAATGCCACCCTTTCCATGTCATCCCCTCCCAAAATTGATCTGGCAGATGTTATCCATTTTTCACAAAGGTAATGAATTGGGATGATGAGAATGGTGGGGACTTAGAATATGCAAATGATATGAGTGATGAAGAAGTAGACTTTATGTTGTACACCCAAGAGGATGGAAAACATGTTGGCATGATGGTATTTTTTGGAGGAGATATAAAGATCCTTCATATTTAGATTCATAATTAGTTATCATTTATGGAAACATGTTCACTTAATATGATTGGAGTGATCGGTAAGATTCATGCATGATCGGTAAAGGAAGATACATTTAACTATGTTGATCGGCGTATAGGAGATCATGTATAGGAAGAACAATTCCAGTCAGATAAATTGGTAGCAGTCGAGTTGAAGAGAAAATAAGAAGATGCAATATTAGAGAAGAAATTCATTACATATGATGGAGCCATGGTTTTGATCGCATCATCTAATTTGATGTTTTGAGTAAATTATGTTTTTGATGTGGAAGATAGTGTACCTATTGGGTCACCAATCAAAATTTCTTGATGAATTAGTTAAGGCGATGGATCTAAGCTTGTTTATAATTTATGTTAATGTATATTACGTTTGGAGATGATGTGTTAGGTATTATTGATGTTGATTTCGAGGAGGTTGATAAGTACTTTTTCCTGACTTGGATGAAAAATGTTTAGGTCCTAAACCAATTAAGAACATAATATATAAGGAGAGCTAAATTGTGTTATTTAGAGGTGTGATCGTATTTTCAAGTGCAGTGATCAGAGATTGAAGAATAATATATTAGTACAACATCAGAGAGAAAAGGAGAAGAAAGGATATGATAGGAAATCAATATCATTCTATAGATAATTGTTACTATTGTTTTTCTAACAGTTGTAGCAAGTTAAATACCTTAACCAAGTATATCCTAATAGGTCTTTATTGTAAATCCTTTAACATGGTAACTTCTTTATTGAAGGTTGAATTAATCTAGCAAGGTAGACTCTAACAAGTCTTTGGTACTTCTAAAAAGGTACTAGTCACTTTTAATAGGGTGAACCTTAGAAAGGGTATTGTAGCTCCTTATAGGAAATTTTTTTTACTGCAGTAAGGTGATTTATGGGTGTCATCCCCACCGTGGTTTTTTTCCCTCTAACAACGGTTTCAACATGAAAAATATATGTGTCATATGTGATGCTTTTATGGATTATTGATGTTGTTTAATTCTATTTGATATTATTAGTTGTATGGTTCATTAGTTGGAAGTTGTTGATTAGCTTTGTTAGATCAGTGGTGAAATTTCTTAAGTACTTGTGTACATTGATTCACCTCCCCCCTCTAGTTCTTGTTTGTGCTAACAATTGGTATCAGAGTGTTGGTCCTCTTGATATTAAGCTTAAACACTTGAGGAAAATATCCCTAATAATCAACATGGAGGGTTACATGTATGAGAAACAACTTGATGACACAAATAGGGTAATCAATGAACTAAAAGAAAAGATTAGGAACTCCCTTGAAAAAAGATGAGAAATCACTGAGAAACTAATGGAAAGTCAATATTATATTGAGAAAATTTATGAAGGAAGTGTGTCTGAAGAATCCAAGGAAGGAATTGTAGATCTGGTGGATAGGAACAATGGACTTAAAGAAGAGGTAGCCAATCTGAAAAGAGATCTTGAAATTCAGTCTGTCATGATGTGTGAAGATCTTGAAGGAAGGAGAGTTGTTGAAGAGGCAAATAAATTTTTTGGAGATGCCCTAAAGGCTAAAGATGAAACCCTAACTAAAAATTTGGAGCAACTATTCAGATCAGAGAAATAATTAGTTGTATTGAATGAACACTTACATGACACAAATGAATAGAATATTGACATCACAAGAGAGAATGAGGGATTGAGGAAATATAATGATAAGCTTAAAGAAGAGCTTAAAAACATGAATGATCTACTGGAGAAATTCAATAAGATTTCTTCTAAACTTGATGAACAACTAGATAAGAAGGGGAGGAATGGAGAAAAACAAGGCCTAGGTTTCTCAAACTTTGAAGTCGGTAAATCATCTAGCACTAAGGACATCAATGGAAGAGAAAAATCAACACCCAAGGTGAACAATAACACTGGTAAGAGAAGGTATAAACTAGTATGTTTTAATTTTCATAAGGAAGGTCATATTGCTAACGTATGCTGGTTTAAAACTATTGGTCCTAATGTTAGACCTAGAGGTCCTACTGCTAGATCAGATAATTTCTATGATAGAGGTGATAACTACTATGCTAGATCTAATGCATTTCAAGGAACTTGTTATTATTGTAATAAGTTTGGACATAAAGCTAATGAGTGTAGGGAAAGAATCAGCAGTCAGTGGTCACATGGTTATAATAGTCAAAGACCTAATAATTGGGGTAACTGTTCAGATGTTACATGTTCTATTTGTCACAAAAATAGATATATGACTATCAATTGTATATTAAGGTTCGCTAGAGGCAATGCTTGACCTTGGAATCAAACAAGGTATGGCTTGTTATATTTGTAATAGAGTTGGTCATCTTGATAGATCATGCAGAGTAAGAAAGAATACCAGAGGCCAACCAATGAACAAAGATGCAAATGATAAAGTTAAGAGAATTATTGATGTTGAGGAAGTCATAAGTGAAATGAAGAAGACATGGTTGAAGAAAGGTGAAATTAAATCTTCTGAGTTGTGTAAGAACTCTACCGATTCGGGAAGTGTGGAGAATCCATCAGTAAACTAAGTCTGTTATCCCTTAGGGGGAGCACAAAAAGGAAAAATCCTAAAGAACCCCTATTAGTGAATGAGCGGTAAGATTCATATGGATATTGAGATTCCTAATTGTGATTTAATGATGTTAGTGAAGATAAAAGTGCTATATTTGGTTTTGTGTGTGCATATAATGGTTGTTTTTTTATAACTGTTATGATTAGTGAAAAACACTATTTGATAATTGAAAATAATGACTACATTCTCAACTATATAGATGGGAAAGTAAATTATTTTTTTTGTTTACATTCTTACGAGTTTACTAGAGAGTATTTGTATGCATTCTAAAGTGATTGTGAGCATTTCTAGTGTGTTACTTGAGATTTCAAGCAGTGAATTGTATCATTTGTCGAAAAAACATTTATCGATGAAATTGGAGGTTATTGTGTGTATGCAATAAAATTACCTGCAGCTGCAAAATAAGTCAAAACATGCAAAACACAAGATATACCAATAAATCAAAGCATGAAAAGAACTTGAAACACAACTAAATTCTCACTACAACCTCTGATGAGCTAAAACAAGAGCACCTAAGAATTGCTTGATTTTATCTTAGAGATTTTGTGGGTGTGCTCTCCCAACACAATGCAATAAAATATCACTATGATGCAAGCTAGAAGATGGTGAAGGGATTGAGGACAAGTATGAGAAAATTTCCCCAAGCTTCACATGATGAAGATTGAGAATGCAATAGTAAATCTAGGATGAAGATGCAAGATGAATTAAACTAAGATTGGTTTCCATTACCTAACATGTAATATCTAGATGATATAATGCTCAAAGAAACTAAATAGAATGAAGACTAAGAAATTCTCAATAAAAATTCTCTAAAAATGCAATCACTAGCTAGTTGCAAATGAGGAGTGAGGCCTCCTTTTATAGATTTGCTATGAAAAATGAAGGGCTGAGATTAAGTGGTGGAAAATGAGTGGCTGAGATGAAAGGTTAGGTAGGGTTTTGGTGGGAGTGAAGGAGATTAAGAGGCAAAAGAAATGAGTGGCTAGGATTAAGTGGTTAAAGAGAGGGAGTTGACTTTTCAAGTGGAGGGAATAATAATTTAAAAAAAGTCAAATGTGTGTGCAAGTGATTAAGGCTAAAAGGGTTTTAATTACCTTTTAAGTGTAATTAGAGTGAATCTAGCCAAAAGCAAGGAGAAGTGAGATTTAAATTTAATTTAATTTAATTTAAATGGGGTTTAGAAGAATTTAGAGGAAATAAAAGGATTAAATAAATAAAATTTATTTAAATAGAAATATGGAGGCAACATATATTAAAATAAAATTTTAATATATTAGGGATAGTATTTAAATTAATTTTAAATACAAGGGGATGAATTTATTTAATAAATAAATAGTCGAATATAACAAATATAGTTAATTTATAAAAATTAACTATATTGTTATAGGCAATATTAATTAAATTAATATAGAAATGAAGAGGGACAATTTAGGGTGTCTACATTGTGTATTGAGTGAAGATTCTACAGGTAAATAGTCGAATATAACAAATATAGTTAATTTATAAAAATTAACTATATTGTTATAGGCAATATTAATTAAATTAATATAGAAATGAAGAGGGACAATTTAGGGTGTCTACATTGTTTATTGAGTGAAGATTCTACAGGTATGTTACTGCTAAGAGATAATTGTTCTCTTTATGGATACTCTCATGATGATCGATGTTGTAGATGAGCCAAGACCCATGTTCATGCTATATCCGTTGAACGCTAACGAGAATGATCATATGGGTGCCCTATAATCAATACCCTATGGTATATTTCTAATTCAAGATATTTTTTTGTTCATACACTGCAAGCTAGAAGAACTTGGAGCTGATGAAATCTATAATGAATTCCTTTCTCTGAGTGATGATGTAAAGGTGAAGGACAAGCATATTTTCTACATAAAGTTTTTACATATGCGGCCAAAATTCTTGATGATTTTCATCCTGAATGGATAAGGTATGTGCTAAGAAGAGTCCACGATCAGTTTATTTGGTTGGAAAAACCTCACAAGATCACAAAGGATTTAATCAATCATGCTACTAGATTCTGTGCATTCGGTGAAGCACCAACTCTATTGATTATTGCTACTAATTTGGTTACTCACTTGACCAAATCTAAACAAGATCACCATGCAATAACTATCAAGGACATTAAAGATGAAGACGCGAGATTTGCTTCAATGGTGGTTGGATACAGAGTTTATCAATCTAGCCGGTTGAATAGTGTACTTGGTGGATCAATTCATGTTGTATAAAAAATGGTGAAAGAGAATGCAAAGTATGACTTATGTGAAATGTTGAGGAGCCAATTCTTTGTGAACATGGAGAAGATTAAGAAAGATAAGAAGCAATCATTCAAGTATGGTTCAATCCTGGTATGTATGTTTTTCTATCTATAGAATCAATTTCCAGGAATAGTTCCTATTGCATGGATAAAATATCAACCGGTAGTTATGCACATTAAGCAATGCACCAGTATATTAGAAGATAATTGTATTACTATCATGTGGGGATACTTTAAATATTTTCAAGGAAAATGCACTTAAGAGAGAGAATCCCAAACAGTATAGTTGAAAAGTACAAGGATGATATTTGTTTTCTAGTAGATACAAATACATGTATATTGTAGGAAGTGCAACCTAGAACTTCTTAGGTATCATCTATGGGTTATGAAGTAGATGGTAACTTAGTTACTTTACATGCTGATGCACTTTTGTCAAAACCTATTGATACACCTATGTACCTAGATTTGGAACATTTAAGGATTCATCATTGAAAATTCACAGTAAACTAAGAGCACCGATGGTCCAAAGAAAAGTAAAGAAAAAAATTGACAATATAGCCAAAAATGAGTGGCATAACACAAGATATGATGACTAATCTTAGGGAGAAAATGGAAAGTGAGAAGGCAGGAACATCTTCTACTACTGGAGATAAGAAAACAAAATCTGAAGTTAATGAAGTCACACCTCAGAGAGTCGTTAGGAGTTAAACATTAAAACAAACTAAATCTACCACTCCTACTATGACTAAGCCACAAAATAAGTCACCTATGATTGTTCATAAAACTTATAGAAGAAAGAAAGAGAAGACATCTAGCTACAAAGAGTCAAAAGGTAAGAAGGAAAGTAAGGATAAAGATGAGGTAGAAGAAATCAAAATTGAATCTGATAAGGAACAAGAAGAACTAAGAGCTAGTGGGAAGAAGTCCTCTGTAGTAGGCAAACCTACTATGAAATCTGTAAACCTTGCTGATGCTATTCCAGTTGATAGCATAATTCAAGATGTTAAGAAGAATGGAAGAATGAAAATTGTTGTGAAGTGTTTTGATGCGTGTGTCATTGAAGACAAGAGGAAGATAGAAAACGTAGTTGTAGAGAGTCTACATACTTTTTGCAAAACACCTAGTGAGCTATAAAATGAAATACCTAAGGAATTGTTCAAGGCGGTTGAAAAAATATGGAGAGAAACTTTAAAGGTTGATAGAGTAATGATGGAGCAAGAACTTGCACTATTGAAACCTAGGTTAACAACTCAGGAAGTGGAGGTAATGGTTGAAGCAATGAGAAGAGAATTTTAGAAAAGAAATAGAGTAACAAGGATACTCATTGGAGAAACACAACTGGTAAGAGATGAGACAGTGGAGTTATGGAAAAAGTTATTGAAATCTGAGATAGGGACCAAGGAAAAATCATTAGAAGAGAAGGAAAAAGGTAAAGAGTATAAAGATGAAGAGATAAATGATGGCATAGATAATGTTATCTCTAACATACCTGACCAGATACAGAACATTAATACTCAAACTCAAGTGGATGAACCAAGTGATCAGACTGGAGAGAAAGTAACAAAACATAAAAGCGAAGAGCGAAAGATTTAAAAAGATGTACTGTCAGTGAAGAGGAAAATATACTTAATCGGTGAATCTAGCACACAAAAGAAGAGAAAAACTACAAAGTCTACTAGTTTTGAGGAAGAAGAGGAAGGTGAAATTGAAGATAAAGAAATCCAAGCAACTATTGATGTTACTAAAATGAGTCCTAAGGAGTTGATGAAGATGTCTGAGAAGCTTAGAGAGAAAAAAGAAATAGATATAATAAAGGGAAAGAAGAATAAGGTCAGTGTACTAAAGGGAGAAAGGAATATAATTAGTAATCTAGTACTTGATGTGAAATATGATAAACAAAATATACCTATTGATCAATTGGGTATTTTGGTCAAACCAATTTTTGATAAAGTATCTAATTTGGATAATGCACCTATGATATTGGCAATGAAAGAGTATGAGAAGAAAGGAACTAACAATTTGAAATATATTATATCAGTAGAAAAAGAGTCACTTGTAGTTCTAATGAACAAAGTAAAGGATATCCTACAAAAGGTAGGATAGTTACTTGTAAAGGTGTCAAAGTTTACATATTTTACAAAGGATCTAGAGAAGAACAGAGAGGAAGCTCAACAGGAGATTAATGCTTTGGTTGAAAGGTGTTATCCCCTAACTAGTTTAGTTTCAGCATACAGTGCTAAGGTCAAAATGATTACTTAGACAATGAAGCAATTGCAAGTTGAGAAAGATAAAATAATTATATCACTTATGGAGTTGGAGACCTACCTAGCTCCCACCATAGATCTTATGCAACAAACTATGAGTGATGTAGAAACAATACTAAGTCTACTAGAGGTGAGTACTTTGAATGATATGGAAGGTTCAACATCAGTTATAAATGGACAAATTCTATCTATGGAGCACTTACAAGAGTCATGCAAAAATACATTGGATTCTGCAAAGACAATCTTCAAGGATATCTTTGACATAATGTAATTTTGGTATGTACTTATAATCCTTTGTCATTGTTAACGAAAAGGGGGAGATAATGTGAGATAGATGTGTATGGGTAGATTGATATGAGTGAAGCATGCATAGTGTAAGGGGGATTATAAGTTGAATGAGTTGAATTTTCTACCTATACTAGTCTTACAGTATAGGTCAATACTTACCGAGTTATGCATGGTAGAATTTTTAGTTCATATAGAGTTTTTGCCATCAATGCCAAAGGGGGAGATTGTTGGCATTATGGTAGGTTTTGGAGGATATTGAAGATCAGTCATATGTAGATTCATTATTGGTTTCCATTGATGGAAACATGTTCAATTAATATGATTGGAGAAACTAGTAATATCTGTACATGATCAGTAAAGGAAGATACAGTTAACTATGTTGATCGATGTACAAGAGATGTATAGGAAGAACAATTTTAGTCAGATAAATTGGTAGCGATAGAGTTGTAGAGAAAACTAGAAGATGTGATCTTAGAGAATACATTCATATTGTATGAGGAAGGCATGGTTCTAATTTCATCATCTAATTTGATGTTTTGATTGTATTATGTTTTTGATGTGGAAGACAATGTACCTATTGGGTCACCGACCATAATTTCATAATGAATCAGTTAAGGCAGTGGATCTAAGCTTGGATATCATTTATGTTAATGTATATTACATTTGGAGATGACATGTTAGGTATGGTTGATGTTGATTTCAAGGAGGTTGATAAGTATTTTGTGTCGACTTGGATGGATAGTTTTTAGGTCCTAAACTACTTCAGAACACAATATATAAGGAGAGCTAAATTGTGTGATTTAGGGTTGCAATCATATTTTCAAGTGTAGAAATCAGAGAGTGAATAAGAAGAGATCACTATAGCATCAGAGAGAAAAGGAGTAGAAAGGATCTGATAGCCAATTAGTTTCATTCTACAGATCATTGTTACTGTTGTTTTCCTATAGTTACAACAGGTTAAATCCCTTAATCAGATAGATCCTAACAGGTCTTTATTTTAAATCTTTGACAGGGTAAATTATTTTTTAAAGGTTGAAATCCTCTAGTGAGGTAGACTCTAACAAGTATTTTGGTAATTCTAACAAGGTACTAGTCACTTTTAATAGGGTGAACCCTAGAAAGGGTATTGTAGCTCCTAATAGGGCAAACAATTTTACTACAATAAGGTGATTATGGATGTCATCCCCACCATGGGTTTTCCCTCTAACGAGGGCTTCCACGTGAAAAATATGTGTCATATGTGATATTTTTGTGTATGTTTGATGTTTTTTGCTTCTATTTGATATTATTAGTTGCATGGTTCATTAGTTGGAAGTTGTTGATTAGCTTTATCAGATCGGTGGTGAAATTTCTTAAGTACTTGTGTACACTGATTCACCTCCCCCCTTTCAGTTCTTTTTCACGATAACAAAACAAGTCTCATCATCAACAAGCCAGGTATTGAGGCTTCTAGTGCAATGTGTGACTTCAAGGGGAGGTCGATCAAGAGTTCTTCGACTGAGTAGACAGTCCAAAATTCTTACGTCAGATGAGTATGTTGACATGTTTAATTCCCAAGAGGAAGAAAGGTAGAGGAATAAGAAGTTAAAAAAATGTAAGAAGGAAATAATGGAGAGGAAGGCAGAACGTTAAGCAGACCAAATATAAGGGGAAGCACTAAGGGCAACAAAATATGCAAGAAAACTACAAGAAGATGAGGAGAAGAAGAAGAAAAAAGAAGCAAGGTTGAAGAGACAAGAGGAGGCAAATGTTGAACAAGAATGCAAAGCAGCTGCAAAGATAGAAAAACAAGCATAGAAAGTTTCACAGGGGAGGTTGGAAAAGGAGCCAAGATAACCCATTGTAGATAATATGATGACCATCTACATGCCACTATATGAATGTGTCAGTGGCTTGCCAATTGGGAGTGCACCATTGAACATGGAACTCACTTCAGATACGAAACAAGAATTTCTTGCTCCTATTGTAAGTTTCCTAGATAAAATATGATTATGATAATCAAATTTTATCAGTTTGATCGAAGATAATAGTGGTATGATTATAATATGTCTTAATGCCACTCTTAGTATAATTCATTGTTAACATTCACTAGATGAATGTAAATGTTGTGCCATATTATATATGTATAAAATGTAATGTTGTTGCAGTTATTACAATTGGAACCTAGTACTCTGATTCCAAATTCATGTTATGAATGTCTAAGATGAAAGATTGTTGTCTTCTACTCTCATTTAATAGGTTGCTGGAATCAAATGTATATCAGAAAATGTATAAAACATATTTCCTAATTAATGATAACTCAATCAAATGTATGCATAATTGGATAAATATGATAACTCAATCATGTGTGTGTGTGTGTGTGTGTCATGCATCTTAGTAAAATAGTAATTCAATTGAAATGAAACATACTTTATTGAAGTGCTTTATTGAAATAATTGAATTAAACATGAAAATCAGCAAAGTAAAAAAAAAGTAAACTCAATTCCAAAAAAAGGACTATCTACTAGGTCAACTCAATCAATTGTATGCATAATTGGATAAATATGATAACTCAATCATATATAAATCATGCATTTTAGTAAAATAGTAATTGAATTGAAATGAGACCTACTTTACTAAAGTGTTTTACTTAAATAATTGAATTGAACATGCAAATCACCAAAGTAATTAAAAAATTAAAACTCAATTCTAAAAACAAAGTTTAGTCTACTAGGTCGTTGCCAAAGTAAAGTCATAAAAACTTTACATGTCTTGAAAGGTTAATGTCTTCTACTCTTCTCCAATATGTATCCTCAAAGCCTGCAAAATTGGTGTCATGCATTAACCTAATCATCATATCAGAATATAGCATATCCAATTACATTAGACCTACAATTATAAATAAAAATACAAAATAGCTTAGATATCCATATTTCCCAAAAGAGTAGGTGTGTTGACAAACACAATTTCATTGTATCATCAAAGATTATTGCATCTGGTTCATCTCTTATACATATCCCATACCTGCAAAAAATAGTAACAACTGGGGGTAGCATAACATTCTCACATCAAATCATCCTTACAAAATTGCATGCACAACAACTGCTGTCTCATTTTAAATATCCATCAAAATAATCAGCTTGCTAATTAACATGACAAACAATGATGTGGTGTAGGTCCACATAATTTAAAAATGTTTGCCACCTTCTTGAAGTCCCATATTTTTGTCATATTCTTGTTGGAAAGATTGTTGGAAAGCTACAATGGAAACAATTGTTGTTTTTTCATTGATGTCAAACCTTAATTGGTGAGACTATTGCTATCTGTTTGAGTACCATATCTATTGACTGATGAAGGAGATTTAACAAGAAGACCAAGTGAAATGGTTGAATTATGGGAAATCACAAGGGTGCTTGATTAGTTGGCACATTGGCAACGTAATGTGGTGTTTATCTTTTGATGACAATTTACTAAGAACAGTTTATGTCGAGCAAGTTTGTGTCGATCGAGCACTAGTGTATGTCGAGCATAACTTCTAGTGTTGACCGAGCATCAGTAAATTACCAAGGAAAACAAAGTGTTGGCCGAGTAGCAGTATTTTGGTAATTGTTGAGATTTGAGACCTCTGGACGACATAGTTGATTTTATTGGGATATGTAAAGTTAATTAAGGATAAGCACAATTGATCCACACTATTTTAATGCATGGGTAACCATAATCAATGCATGGATCAAAGATTCAATTAGTGATTTCTTTGGAGAAACAAATTAAATATAATGATGGAAAGATCTGTTGGATCTGACCTAACCTAAGATCGATGATCTTGATTAAGCAGCAAAAGATTTATCTGACCTAGATGAAGTGGTATATGATAACCTCAAGGGGTTATTCATGAGTGTGAAAAAAAAGAGTATGGAAGAGGATTGCATAGTTAATTGACTAATTGGCATAATCTAAGTGAGAAGGCTGAGTAGAGAAGCAGAGAGTTGCATAAGTGATTGCTTGATAGATTTCCAAGCAGATCTGAAGATAGAAATGAGAATGGAGGTCACTCAGTGAATTAGCATTAGAGCTGAATTGGATCTGGATTTGCAAAGAAAGTTGTATGTATCAGATCACACCTGCTGATTACTTTCTAACCATTGTATCAGTCAAAATCCTTTAACCAGGTTGACCTAACAGACATTGTATAATTCCTTTTAGCAAGATGACATTCAGGTGGAATGTTCTAAGTCCTCTAACAAGGCCACTCCTGACAAGGTGATTAAATCCGTTGACCAAGTCACATTTAGCAATGTGTTTTGTAACCTTTAATAGGGTTGGATCCTAACAAAACTCACTTCAGAAGAGTGAAAACTTGATAGCATGTTATTGGTGGTTTTTCCCATATTGGGTTTCCACGTTAAATACTAGTGTCAACTTGTGTGAATGTTTATGTTGTGTTTTACTGTTAAGTTTCTAAAAGCTTCTTACATCTGAATAGTAAACTATATATTTATGTTGTTGACTTATGCTATCACTGCCGAGTAGATCTGAGTTGTTCAAATTGGTATAAATTTTAAATTGGCACATCTAGACCTAAGGATAACTGATTCACCCCCCCTCTCAGTTATTCTGAATTCATTCTAACAATTGGTATCAGAGCTTTGGTCTCTTGAAAATAGTTTGAAGGTACTTGGAGCAAAAGATCAAGATGTATAAAAAGGAGGTACCAAAGTTGAACAAAGATAATTTTCCTGCATGGCAGAGTTTGATGAAGTTGCATCTGGCTGGTATTGGTGATGCTACTAAGCACTATGTTGAACATGATTATGTATCCCCCACTGCACCTGCCACAGCTGCACAGTTAAGAGAAAAGCAGGAACACAATCAAGCAATGTTGGAGATTGCATCATCTTTGAACTATCATGAGTTTGAATGCATAAAGAATTGTACAACTGCAAAGAAAATGTGGGATGTCCTTGCAACCATCTATGGAGGTGATACAAATGTACTCAGAGCCAAATATGAAAGTTTAAGAGGTAAGTTTGATGAAATTAAAATGCAAGAAGGAGAAAATATAGTTCAATATTATGGTAGGATAAAGGAAATTGTAAATGCTATTAGAGGAGCTAAGGGAACCATTGATGATAACACCATTATGAGAAAGGTACTGAGAACACTTCTTCCTATATATACTATTAGAGTCTCTGCAATTCAAGAGTTGAGATGTACTCCTAATAATAATTTGACTTTGGAAGGTTTCGTAGGAAGACTTACTGCATTTGAAATGTCAAATTTTGACAACTACACTCCACAAGCTATTGAATCTGCATTCAAATCTTAGTTGGTCCTTAACAAATCAAAGAAAGGAAAGAAATGTGTGAACAGTGACAACGACATTGGAGATGATGATCTGGAAGAACTTGAAGCACTTATGGAAAGAAGACCATATAGAGGAAAAGAAAAATTCAAAGGTAAACTTCCTATCATTTGTTTTTCATGTAACAAAGTTGGTCATATTGCTGCTAGATGTACTGATAAGAATGACAAAAATGAAATAAGAGACAAAAAGTACAAAGACAAAAAGGATGACCGAGACTTCATAAATTATAAGGATTACAAGGACAAAGGTAAGAAATCTTGCTATATAGCTGAAGAAGCTTCTGACAATGATTCTAACAAATCTGATGAAAATGATATAGAAGTTGTGTATGTTGCTATGAAAGATGATTATGATGATAATGAGAAAACTGCATTAATTTCTTATATGAGTAAAGGTGACCGGTGTATTATCGACAGTGGTTGTTCACATCACATGACTGGTGATAAAGATAAATTTGAGACCCTAGATCAGTGTAATGGCGGTTATGTTAAATTTGGTAATGATGCACCGTGTCTTCTTAAAGGGAAAGGATAAATTAACTTGACAAACAAAATTAGATGTGACAATGTATATTGGGTTGATGATCTTAACTATAATTTATTAAGTGTTGCACAACTGAATACTTATGGTTACAGAGTTGAATTCCATCACAAGAAAGCAAAGATCTATGATGCCACTAGAGAACTAGTTGGAAGTGGTGAACAAAAAAAAGGTAACTTGTTTTATCTGGATTTAGTTGATGAGACATGCTTGTTTGCACAATATAATAATGTTTGGTTATGGCATAAAAGGTTGTGTCATGTAAACTTTGATAACTTGGTAAGCATAAGCAAATTGAAAAAGGTTAGAGGGCTGCCTAAGTTAAAGAAACCTGAAAAATGCAATGTGTAAGCAATGTCAATTGGGAAAGATGACTAAATCTAGTTTCAAGAGAAAGACTCATACTTCTGAGGAAATTCTAGAATTAGTTCATACTAACCTTTGTGGTACCATTGGTGAGAAAAGTTACTGTGGAGATAGATATTTCATTCTATTTGTTGATGATTACTCAAGAATGATGACTGTTATGTTTCTTAAAGAAAAATCTGATGCATTCTCGTTATTTAAGTGGTACTTGGATAAAGTTGAAAAGGAGACAGGTAAAACTCTGAAATGTTTGAGATCTGACAGTGGAGGTGAGTTTATCTCTAATGAGTTTAACAAATTTTTCAATGACCGAGGGATAAAAATACAGATGGCCGCACCTAGAACACCACCACAGAATAGTATTGCTGAGAGAAGAAACAGATCTATCATGGATTGTGCCAGAACATTAATGATGGAGAAAAATGTTGCACAGAAATATTGGAGAGAAGTTGTAAGTACATCAGTCTATACCCTGAATAGAGTACAAGTCAAGAAAGGTACTACTGCTACACCTTATGAGCTTTGGTATGGATATGCACCTAATGTAAAATATTTCAAAGTTTTTGGAAGCAAATGTTTCATACTGAAGGATAACAAAAATGGAAAAATTGATGCTAAAGGTGAGGAAGGCATATTTCTTGGTTATTCAACTAAGAGTAAAGCATATAAGTGTTTGAATTCTAACACTAAATTTTTTTTGGAAAGTGCAAATGTTAGAATTGATGAGTATGCAGAAAGAAATGAAGCTGAAAGCACACAGAAACTTGAGAGTTACAAATCATTTGTCTATCTGGATGAGGAAGATCATAATACATTACCTAAACCTGAGAATGAGGTTTTCGAGAAACAACTAGCACCTGCCAAGTCACAGAATGAGGATGTCGAGCAACAGGAGGTAATTGCTGAGCTATCTGATGGAGATGTCGAGTCACATAATCAACCTAAACTAAACATGAATGATCAACCTGAAGCATAAAAAGAACCTAATCTAGAAAAGTATGTGAGGAGGCACCACAAACTTGATCAAATCATAGGATTGAAGGATTCTTCAGTTATGACAAGAAGCAAGTTGAGAGACGGTACATGCTTGTTATGTGATTTTGAGCCTAAAACAATAAAAGATGCCTTAGACAATGAAGACTGGATTCAATCCATGAATGAAGAAATTGAACAGATTGAGAAGAACAAGACTTGGACACTTGTACCTAGGCCCAATGATAAAAATCTAATTGGTACTAAGTAGGTATTCAGAAATAAGATGAATGAACATGGAGAGGTAACAAGAAACAAAGCTAGACTAGTATGCAAAGGTTATGCACAAGAGGGAGGAATTGATTATGGAGAAACATTCGCCCCAGTTGCAAGATTGGAAGGAGTAAGAACATTACTTGCATATGTAGCCTACAGAGGTTTTAAAGTTTATTATATGGATGTGAAGTCAGCATTCCTAACTGGGATACTAGAAGAAGAAGTGTACATTGAACAAGCTGATGGATTTATAGACCCAAGTAAGAGGAACATGGTTTGCAGATTACACAAAGCACTATATGGATTGAAGCAAGCACCAAGAGGATGGTATGAGAGATTGCACAACTACTTGATAAAGATTGGATTTGCAAGAACCAATGACAATAACAATTTGTATTTGAAGACAAAGCAATGTAAAAGTACTTTATTGGCTGAAATTTTTGTTGATGACATTATATTTAGTGGAAAAAATGTGTTATGCCAAGCATTTGCAAAAGAGATTCAAACTGAATTTTAAATGTCTATGTTTGGTGAGATAAAAAAAAATTTTGGCTTACAAATATATCAGATGAAGAATGGTATCTATATTACTCAATCAAAATATGTCAAGGAGATACTAAAAACTTTTGGAATGGAAGATTCAAAACTAGTGAGTACACCCATGGCTACTGGACAGAAGTTAACAAAAAATGATGATACAAAAGAAGTGAATAAAACCCTTTACAGATCAATGATTGGAAAGATGCAATATGTTGTACACACTAGACCTAATATTGCACTGGCTATTGGTATTGTTGCAAGATTTTTAGCCAATCCTAAGGAAACTCATATGATTGAAGTAAAAAGGATTCTAAGATATTTGAAAGGAACAAATGAATATGGTCTGTACTACAAAAGGAATGACAAGTTTGAACTCAGAGTCTATATTGATTCTGATTGGGCTGGAAATGTAGATGACAGGAAAAGAACCATAGGTGGAGCATTTCTTCTAGGAAAAATATTGATTTCATGGATAAGCAAGAAACAGAATTGCACCTCACAATTTACAGCTGAAGCTGAGTATGTGGCAACAACAGTTAATTGTTCTAATATTGTGTGGTTGAAGATACTACTGAAAGATATGAAAGAAGATATCACATAACCAGTTGTCATATATTGTGATAACACAAGTGTCATTAATATTTCTAAGAACCCTGTGATGCACTCTAAGACAAAGCATATAGCTATCACGTATCATTACTTGAGGGAGCTAGTTTAGAAAAAGGAAGTGAGACTGGAATATGTGAATAATAAGGAACAATTAGCAGACATATTTACAAAGGCACTACCCAAGGATGCTCATGAGTATTTGCGAGGTAAATTAGGGGTGATTCCCCTAACTGAGGCTAATTAGTTCACAATGGTACTGTTGCATCAAAATTTATACTCAGAATATTTGACACATTGATGCACATGCAGTCACACTTTAGGATGTTGCCTAAAGCTATGAAAGATAGACAAATATAGAAAAGAGAATCATTCATAAGAAAGATGACAAGAACAACATGATACAGAGTTTAGAACAGAAGAATTTGCATGATGAAGATGTCAACGTCTTTGGCATTGTTGTCAAAGAGGGAGAAGTTTACTGAAAGAGGGAGATGTTTACTATACTTAGTTAAAGAGGGAGAGATTAATGAAAGAGGGAGTCTACAGATGAACAGAAACAGAAAGATTTCAGTGTGATCACAGACACAGAGGGAGAAAAGTCTTACAAGATGAGAATCAGAATGAAGCTAAAGACATTAATGAAGATTTTTTCATATCAAGGAACACAGGCTGACTTTTTTGATTGTATGGTAACTATGGTTGAAAATTATTGTTTTAATGTTGAGTGTTGCCATCAATGCCAAATAGGGAGATTTTTGGAAAGCTACAATGGAAACAATTATTGTTTTGTCATTGATGTCAAACCTTAATTGGGGAGACTATTGCTATATATTTGAGTACCATATCTATTGACTAATGAAGGAGATTTAACAAGAAGACCAAGTGAAATGGTTGAGTTATGGGAAATCACAAGGGTACTTGATTAGTTGGCACATTGGTGAAGTAATGTGTTGTTTATCTTTTGATGATAGTTTATTGAGAAATTTTGTGTCGACCGAGCACCAGTGTATGATGAGCATAATTTCTAGTGTCGACCGAGCGTCAGTAAATTGCCGAGGAAAACACAGTGTTGGCCAAGCAGCAGTATTTTGGTAATTGTTGAGATTTGAGATCTCTGGCCGACATAGTTGATTTTATTGGGATATGTAAAGTTAATTAAGGATAAGCACTATTGATCCACACTATTAAAATGCACGGGTAACCGTAATCAATGCATGGATCAAAGATTCAATTAGTGATTTCTTTGGAGAAATAAATTAAATGTAATGATGGAAAGATCCGTTGGATCTGACCAAACCTAAGATCTACAATCTTGATTAAGTGGCAAAAGATATATCTAACCTAGATGAAGAGGTATATGATAACCTCAAGGGGTTATTAATGAGTGTGAAAAAAAGAGTATGCAAGAGGATTGCATAGTTAATTGACTGATTGGCATAATCTAAGCGAGAAGGTTGAGTAGAGAAGCAGAGAGTTGCATAAGTGATTGCTTGACAGATTTCCAAGTAGATCTGAAGATAGAAATGAGAATGGAGGCCACACAGTGAATTAGCATTAGAGCTGAATTGGATCTGGATTTGCAAAGTAAGTTGTATGTATCAGATCACACCTGCTGATTACTTTCTAACCATTGTATCAGTCAAAACCATTTAACCAGGTTGACCTAATAGTCATTGTATAAATCCTTTTAGCAAGGTGACATTCAGGTGGAATGTTCTAAGTCCTCTAAAAAGGCCACTCCTGACAGGGTAATTAAATCCTTTAACCAGGTCATATTTAGCAATGTGTTTTGTAACCTTTAACAGGGTTGGCTCCTAACAAAGCTCACTTCAGAAGAGTGAAAATTTGATAGCATGTTATTGGTGGTTTTTCCCATATTGGGTTTCCACGTTAAATACTGGTGTCAACTTATGTGAATGTTTATGTTATGTTTTGCTGTTAAGTTTCTACAAGTTGATTACATCTAAGCAGTAAACTCTATATTTATGTTGTTGACTTATGCTATCACTGTCGAGAAGATCTGAGTTGTTCAAATTGGTATAAAGTTTAAATGGGCACATCTAGACCTGAGGATAATTGATTCACCCCCCTCTAAGTTATTCTGAATTCATTCTAACAATTCTTGTGGTACATCTTCTATCTTGTATAACTAATATAGGATTTTAGCAAGGTTGACAAAAAATTGCAAATCATTTGGATACATCAATACAATTTATCTCATTATATAACTCGAAAAAGTAATAATTAAAGTGAAATTTAACATATTTAATTGTGTCAACCACAATAGACAAACTAAAATACCTTTATGGTATTGAATTGTGATGGACAAAGGTAACTTAATGCGAATAGCTTTGGCACAAAATAATTCAAGACCAAAAGGTCTCTAAGTAACGTTTTATGTGTTATAAAACATGAAAATCAAAATGCAAATTCAGTTTTATAAATTCATCAAAATGTGCAATCTAAATGCATTCAATTATGAATGTTGAATATCAAATTTGAATATTGGTGAGAAACAATCATTCATTTCATACTTAATTAGCAGATGTGCAACATAATTTGAATTGTTATTTCTTGTAGACATTCTATCATTTCATACTTGTATAGCCTATTTTATTATTAGTTGCATGGATACGCACATACACAATCATGCACACACACACATACATATAAATACCTATATATATATGTGTGTGTGTGTGTGTGTGTGTGTGTTTCTCCATGATTATATATGTACATACACATAATTAATTAATTAAACCCATTGTCAAATATGTAAAGTACCTATAATAAAGTGCTTACGTGTATGTGCTCGTTCACAACTCTCTTAATCGTGTTAGGAATGGGGGGCCACATATCCATAATTATACAAAATTATGTATTCATATTCATAACTATGCAAGCATACATTAAACCAAAACAATAAATTCTTTAACATTAACCTTTCTCTTGTTTTGACTGAATCAAAATTTAACTTTGTATTAATGGTTATATCAAAATGTTGTACCCATGTTTGCACAATTACAATACAGAATATCAGTTTGCATTCAAGGAGACCAGCCCCACATATTAAAGGCTATTACCCAAAAAAATAGATGCAATAAGTGTAAGTTGGAAAATCTGCACATCCCTAAGTCTACAGATGTTTTAGTTTTTTGACAAAAATGGCAACTCCATAGAAGTAGTCGACGATAACAACTTTTTTGTGAGGTGTGAAAAAATCTTCATGATTATCATTGAAGATATCAACAGATTTATAGTCATCAATAAAACATGAATAGGTGGAGAGATCCCATGCTTCCACCATAAGGTCTTGAAAACCCTATCTGGTCAAATCAAAAATTCTACCAAGTCTGCCAAAGATGATGTTTGGATTGATATTTCGAATACCCTCGACAACTTTTGCCTAGTTGTGGGGTACCACAACATGGTTACAAACCTCCAAAACCCAACGAAGTCTACCTGTAACTTGAATGAGGGAAGAAAAGACAAGTTCATAGATGACCCCATCGTGTAGATGTGAGCCAGCTACATTGTGTCACACAAGATAGACAACAGCTTCCTTGAGATCGTCATCTTGCACAACAAATAATCTGGAGCATTGGTCTTGCAATGAATCCTCAAAAGGAAAATATTGAATATAAAATGTTTGATTGATCAAGAACACCTTAAAAAAAGTAACATTTATGAAAACAATAAATATGTATGCCAATATAATGATGTAAACATTAAAGCATACATATATAATTGTGCTAACATGGAAGATAGAGAGACAATAATTGTTTAATTCCATCACTGTACATACAAGGAAGGAAGCATGTTTCATGGGCACAACGTTATGTGAACGTTGCATAGAAGATCATAAATAGTTACAGAGCACAGTTAAACATATATGTAATTATGCACACATGGGCACAACATTTTAATGTTATCATGAATACAAATTTGTGTATGCATAAACATAATTGTGCATATATATATATATATA
>MU223332.1:2927350-2964606 GCA_018584345.1 Thuja plicata
CACATACAATAAAGGAAGCATTCTTGATGGGCACAATGTTATGTGGAGGTTGTAGAGTAGAGCACAAATGGTTACGAAGCTAATATGGAGAACCAGATTGCAGAGGGGAATGGTGGGAGAAGATTTTTGGCAAGGAAAATGGAAAATAAACCAGTGAAAACTATGTTTTGTAGGGATCCCAAATGAACCGACGTTCGCCCCAAAAATTCATCTTTCTTTTGTATACATAATTAGTAAGAAATCCTATTTTGAATATTAAAATTTAGGTAATTGCAAGTGTTTAGGCATATGGGTTTGTTCACGTGTACATAATTATGTATACATATACAAAATTGTGTGTGTGTGTGTGTACAAACATTATTCTTGTAGCCCCAGAAGTAGCGTTCATCATTTTATTTTAACCCTTTATGCATACAAATAATCATTTAACAAAAAAATGCATGAGATAAAACAAAAGCAGGTGATGGAGGAGGTAACTGTGATATGATTATAAAATATTTATTGAGGTGACTGTGATATGATTATAAAATGTGTATTGATGTTGTAACTCTGATTTATATGGTAATAAAATGAAATATGCTACATTATTTAGAACCTTCGACTAAAAAGATCCACAAAAATGAACAAAACAATAAATTTACTAAATCATACAATAGTAAACTGCTATGTCGAATGACATAATCGATGCAAATACTTGCAAGCACTGTAAATAGTATCAACGAATAATGAACATAATAATAAGTTTAGTGTAAACCAAATTGCATAAACACGGAAGCAAAATACATCATTTTATCGTAAACCTTTTTGCATAGTGATAATCATTTAACAACAAACCAAAACACTTGAGTTCATTTGCAAAATAATAAATATTTTCTAGAAATGGAATGCATTCGAATAAATGATGGTACAAAGTACCAAAATGCATGAATGTGGAAGGAAAATCCATCATTTTATTGCAACCCTTTATATATACGGATAATCATTTTACAGAAATTTGAAAACTCTCAGTGACATTTGCAAACAATTGTGATTTTAAGGAAATGGAACACATTTGAACAAATGATGACAATAGATACCAAAATGCATGAACAGGGAAGGAAAATTCATCATTTCATTGCAACCCTTTATACATATAGATAATAATTGAACAACAAACCAAAATGCTCAACTACATTTGCAAAATAATAAACATTTAAAGGAAATGGAACACATTTGAACAAATAATCACAAAAGATACCAAAATGCATGAACGAGGAAGGAAAATCCATCATTTTATTGCAACCCTTTATGCATATAGATAATCATTGAACAACAAACTGAAACCCTCGACTACATTTGCAAAATAATAAAAATTTTAAGGAAATGGAATACATTTGAACAAATGATGACAAAAGATACCAAAATGCATGACGAGGAAGGAAAATTCATCAGTTTATTATAACCCTTTATGCATACGGATAATCATTTTACAAAAATATGAAGACCCCCAATGACATTTGCAAAATAATAAAAAAATTTAAGGAAATGGAATACATTTGAAAAAATGATGACAACAGATACCATAATGTATGAACAAAAGGAAAATCCATCATTTTATTGCAACCATTTATGCCTATGGATAATCATTGAACAACAAACTGGAACCCTCAAATACATTTGCAAAATAATAAAAATTTAAAGGAAATGGAACACATTTGAACAAACGGTGACCAAAGATACCAAAATGCAGGTACGCCAAAGCAAAATCCATCATTTTATTGTAACCCTTTATGCATACGAATAATCATTTAACAACAAACTGAAACCCTCGACGACATTTGCAAAATAATAAACATGAAGGAACTAGAATACATTTACAAAATCATTGTTTAACTCAATCACTGTACATACAATAAAGAAAGCATGGTTGATGGGCACAACGTTACCTAGAGGCCTATTACGTGGCGCACGGGTAACTAAAATTGGACCACACGTGATTTTGTGGCCCCCCATTCCTAACGCGATTAAGAGAATATTGAATGGGCACATACACTTAAATACTTTATTATAGGCACTTTTCATATTCAAAAATAGTTTTTTTAAAAAAAATTTATAATTGGATTTAAAAATAACCACTATTGGAGTTCGAGTCTAGTACCGGGTGACACATTTTTTGGCCACTTTTTGACCTATACGCACGTAACAGCTTCTACATAGTGGATTGTTATTAGTGAGAAGCTAAAACCTTAGCTTTAAGCAGTTAAGTCACATACGAAAACAACAACAAAATAATTAGGAAATTTTGACATCATTTGGTATCTTAATTGAGCGCACGAAGTTAGCTATAGCCACTATTGGGTATCTTCTCCTATAAAGAGAAATCAAGCAAGATAATTCACTCAACATAACTAGAGAATTATCTATTGATTACACAAAAAGATTCTTTTATAAATGAGAGAACAAATATTTATGAAAGGAGGAATTAAACCCTACATGCAAAACCTAAGGCAAGATTAATTAGCATGTGCCAAGTATCAAAATAATAATGAATGACAAAACTTAAGCTTCTTTTTTTATTGAAGAAAAGCATATATTACATAAGGAAAAATGCAATGGTAAAACTGTTGTAGTAGCAGCTACAAAAAGAAAATTAATACACTACTCTAGCAACAGCTATAGTAAAGACATAAAAACTCCACAAGCATGGCCTAGTTTAATAAAAGAAAAAGCTCTTAAGTTTAGCTTAAGTGAATAAAGTAATTATAGGACCCTAGAATTTGATACTTGTAATGACCTTTTTTTTATTTTATAGTATAAATATATGTTATTTTAGAATATTTATGATAAAATATAATTTTATTTTTGATATTTTAAAATGATAGATTATGAATGTTTTTAATTTTTAAAATTTATTAAGATACATTTTTTAAATAGTTTCTATTTTCTTGTTATCGTTATATGTGTGTGTACTTTATTATTTATTATATAGTTATAGTAATTTATAATCTTTTCATAATAGAACATATAAATTTAGAAACTTGCTCAATAAATGTGAGATTTTTTCATATATTACTAATTTATAAGTACTTTTTAATTTTACATTATTTTTTATCTTTTTGACAATCAATATTTTTATTAAAGTGTAAAATGAAAGGCATTGAAATTGCCAAACCATCATAGAAAATTCATATGACAGACCTTGGGGTGACCCTCAAATTTTAGGCTTCATAAGACCTAATTAACTAAATAATTAGATATTGTCCTAATTAATCCATCACCCCCTTAAGATTAAATTAGGGAGCAGCTAAAAAAGGCTAACAATAAAATTTAAAAATTAAGCATGAATCGGTCTTGGCATCAAGGACTAATTAGGCACACTTGTATAAATCAATGCAACTCTCACAAACCTAGTGGGAGAAAACTCCTCTCTAAAAGACAAAGAAAAGAAATACAAAAAGTACATGTGATAAGAATTAAGGACTTAAGATGTGTGCCCAAGTGTTGAATTGGTCACATGAGTAATATCAAGATCCCCCTTGTCCACCCCCATAAGAGAGAAAGGAAGAGACGGTGTAACCCCCTCATAATGAAGAAGTTCCATTATCAAAGGTGAATTCTTGAAGATGAAACACTAAAGATTATCCTAGAGTGAAAACCAATGTTCCTCCCCTTGGAAAGAAACAAGTCCAATGGTCAAGGCAGAAGAAACTCCACGAAAGGAGATGTAAGGAATAGTCTCATGATGTGTATCATGGAATACTATTAAAATTGTCCACATGTTTGAATCAAAAGATACTAAATAAACTGAAGCAAATCCAAACAATTGTAAATATACCTGATGAACAACCTCTAAAGGCACTGAAGATGAAATTATAGTAGTAGAGTCATAGGTGACTCTACAACACCCCCAAGTCAAATTAAACACCAAGATAACTTCCACAAGAGAATGGAAAGACAATTGCAACAAGATGCAAGAATGATAATATTGCTAATATACATAATCAAAATGCATATAATGAGCCTTCTCATAAACGCATGGCAATAAGAGACTATGATAAGGATTATATAAGTTATCACCCATACAAGGTGCAATCACATGTCCACAAAAGGTGGATCACCCTCCATTATCCAAATAAGTATGTGCAACATGTGGAGGATGATAATGTGATAAGTACACTAAAGGTGGAGACAACACATAAAGTGGAGTGTGATAACTACTATCACAACCTAAAGTGGAATTTCTCCTACACCATGTCAAAATAAAGGTGCAAACTCCTAGGTGTATCAAATGCAAACTACTATGAATTCATTATCCTAAGTAAGATTAAGTAAATTGTAATTAGTGAATATTTAATTACAGCAACACCCCCCTTAAGTGAAAATTAAGGGAACACACTTCAACTCAAAATGAAAGATAATTCCCACCTACTATGCCATGTTAAGTACCCATGTACAATATAAAATTCAATCTTTCATAAAGCCGAGAAAGGGAGAAAACAACATGGGACAAAACTCCCCTCCAAAAGAGAGATGAAAACACATAAGATGCATGGATGGAAGACTCAAGATACCCAAGGACTACATATATCATGTATATACAATAATTTATCCCTCCATAGGAAGGAAATAAGGAGACATCATAACCCCCCCCCATAATGAACAATGTTCTACAAAATGGTGAGTGCTTGAAGACAAAACATAGCCCAATGCCTAAAAACAACATTTCTCCCTTGAGAAAGAAGATAAACGAAGTATAAATGTAGGAACGCTTCCCATTATGGATAAGAATTAGGAAGTGGAATCCAAATTTATAATAATTATTTTTCCTCTAAAATCTTCTCACGTGTCACCATGTCCTTGGATGATGAGGATGCCACAAACCAATCAGGAACATACCCAATCACAATAAAAGCTCACGAACATAGAACCAATGGAAATTGATTTTGAATAGGCTCCAAAGACAAATATGAAGTGACAACTTTGGTGCCATAATTATCGTCAAATAGAAGTGATGTATCTAAAACTAAATGGGAGTCTCCAAGATTGAAGAAGTCATCACATATGTATGATCAACTTGAACCAAGCAATGTGACATATCAAGTGGAGGTAGACACTCATGAATTCCAATATCCAAAGAAGATGTCAAGAATAGTCTCTAATTGTAATGAAGTTGTCATCGAAGAGGAGAAATCCCCTCAAATATGTATCCCAAATCTGAAATGGAGATTCTACTAATAATGAACCAATTTATAGAAAATAGGAATCTTAGTCAAGAAGAGAAATAAATATTGTTTGTAATGACTTGCTAGAATCACCAACAAGAGATGAATGTGCGATCTCAACTGAATAAGTGGGAGTTGTAGGTGGAGTTTTTGGATCATCATAGCTCTCAAGTGCTACAAAATATTCAATCTCCTCTAAGGTATCATCATCAAAGGGAATATTATTTGCATCATCAAGTGGAAGAAGGAAATTTGAAGAAGGATCATCTGGGAATGGAGTAACATATGGATCTCCAAAAATCTCCCAAATAATGGTCCAAACTATTAGGAATAAAATTCCACAAGCACAACTGAGAGGGGGGGTGAATCAGTTGTGATATAGAATATTAAACTTTATACTTTATAAACCAAAACTGCAATGCAAATGATAACACAATAAATGCCAACACAATAACACAATACTTGTTGTCGAGGAAATCATGTTAAAGGTAAAACCCCGGTAGGAATTAACACCCACAAATAATTTACTTAGATTATAGTATCCCCGTTAAAATATTTAGCCCTGTTAGGAGCTTATTACAATATTACAGTACATAGTCCCTGTTAGAGGATAGACCCTGTTAGGAGTCAAGAAAAATAGTAGGCTCACTGCCTAGGCACACTTCCCAAAGAAGGTTAAATCCACCCTAAAGGATTCACAATCTAAACAAGTGTATATAAGAAATATACACTCTAGTGAACTGTCTGATAGCAATTGTCTTTGCTTGGTCAGTTCCAATGAAGTATTCTTATCACAAACTTTGCTCTACATCCATCAACAAAACAATCCTCACAGCTTTCACACTTCTCTTCCTTTTCAATCTCTACCACATCTTTCCAAAATAAAATATCACTCATATATACCCTATTACAATAATTCATTAGGTTGGGCAATTAAGCTTTCCCAAATACACAAATAATTAATTAGGGCGGCTAATTAGGCTTTCCCAATATATAAATAATTGTTTTACACCTTTCTAAGATACACATGGTACCTATAAAAAGTAAAAATCAATTACAATCCATCAATTATACTCTAAGATCCACAATCCATGCTCACAATTCATAATACATGCTACATATCAGATGTTAGCCACCAAAATAGGTCTCCTCTAGAATACACACCACAAATGATGTCACCGGTACTCTCACAACTATCGATCAGTAATGAGAATTCATCATTGTGTCCACAGTCATCCCATAAGCTCACATATGTTGAAACATCTTCATCAATAAGATATACACAAAATACAAAGACCAGCTCTGTCAAGCATTACTGTCATAGTCCAGAAACCAGTATTCACTAAATCATCTTGTTATGCCCTGCATACCCGTCCCTACATTTTGTGTGCAAAATGTTGGGTCCCCCTTTTTTTTGTTTTTATTTTTGTTGTTTTTGCTTGCAGTTCTTGCCCTCTCCTTTTGTTTTCTTTCTCCGGGGTTTTCTTCCCCATTGTCATGTTTCATTTGGTCGATTTTTTGTCTCCAGGACCCCGGTCCCAGAGGTTGTTCTTTGTCAGGAGCCGGACTCCGGGATTCTTCGCCATGATGTCCGAGAGGTGATCGTCGTGGGAAATCCCTGGGCCCGGGGTCCGGAGGTTTGCTTGTCTAGAGATTGCCAGAAGGAGGTGGATTTCCTTTTTACCATGGGTATAAATAGATGTTATCTATCACTTTCACATTTATTGTGATTAAAACACTCAGAGCGATTTGCAGAGAATTAACGATAATCAGTGCTAAACACTTCCATCCTTTTCAGGCGATTGTGAGTGCTTCGTGGTGACGGGTTGTGATCGTTTGACAGCTGTAACTGTTGCAGAGCCTCTGTGGTGACTTCTTTCCTTCTCCTTTCGGCATTCTCAGGTTGGTGTCCCTTTTCCCACCGGTTTTTCGTTTGTCTGGTGTTCCTTCTCCATCTTGTTTTTGTTTGTTGTCTTTCAGTTCTGTTGTTTCTTTTTTTTTTGGTTTTGCCGCCCGTTGGTGGGTCAGCTCTGCTAGAGGGTTGTCCGCCCTCTGCACAGATGTGGTTGGCTTGTAGATAGTGTAGAAAGCTGTATATATTTTATGCTTTGCCTGGTTTCCCGCGGATGTCATTCCACAGTGTATATATATGTAAGTTTGTGTATATTTGTTGTATATCCTTCCATTCCCTGTGTATATATCTCTTAGCTCTTCGTGTATATTTCATGTATATCCTTTTGAGCAGCTGGGCAAGGTGGTCGAGTTGCCTGTGTCACTGGTTTTCTACCCATAATATTGTTTCAAGGCAGAAAACCACCTGTTTGAAATTCAGCTCTCGGCCGGTTTCAAACAGGCAGTTTTCTCTCTCCTCCATAAAACTAGCCAGACCCTCATTTATGTCCCATACACATAATTAATTCTATCCAAGTGGCCTTCACTTTTCACGCGTTTAGACAGTTGGCTCTGTCGTCATCGCCATAACTCCTATTTAATACCTATGCAGGTGGCGCCCACGTGGGCTTGATGGTTTGCCTTTTACACATCCTCACCAATGGTTACTTCTCTGAGCTCTGGGTCTCCTACCATCATCCATCCCGTGTCTTTACCAAGTATGATAAAATTCCCAGACCTGGATGTTCAGTCAAATCTTAAGTTCATGCAATGCGTGTGCTTTTCGGGTTTTCTCTGAATGAAACTAACTTTTCAGGAAAAGCAGGCATCATGATGGTAGGATCTCCGGACCCCAAAGTATTTATTTGTTAATACGTTCTGATGGTCGCTTTGTCTTGTAGGTGTCCCGGTCCCCGAGGCCGACCAGTCACTTTCAAGAGCGGTTAATAAAGCCTATGAGAAGGTAGTTGGCTACATCAAGGGGGCGTCGACTCAACAGTTGGTTTTCTGACAGGGTGGTCTTCTCGAGGTGTCATTCGGAGGTACACCTAGTGCATTGGAGACAGGGCGCCACATTTTCCATTTATGAGGCATGTAGCCTAGACCCCCGGGAGACCTACTTCCTTCCTTCTCCTTCTTGGCTCTCTTCTCGAGACCGATTCTAATACTGTATATTCTTGTCTCATTCTTCTAGCATGTCAGGCCTATTCCGTCTCAAGGTCTTTTGTAGGGTGGCACAGGTAGTACCGACCCCCAGATAATGTAATATTTTATTAAAACATGATGTAAAATAGGGTTAGAGTTAGAAGAGAATGTGTATAAATAGCCAGACTGGCCCATTTCCAAGGGTCGGCGAAATTGATGATTTTTTTGTCCACAGTAATAGAAAGGTGATTTCTCATTCTAGTTGCAGAGCTCAATGCTCCATTATTCTATTTTCTCTAGTTAGACGCTCCCCTAGAGCCACCATTGTATCACGCACCAGTGCTTGTTGGAAGAGACATTAATGAATAAGGGAGAATTCTTTGTAATGATGTTGTTGGCATTCATGCTTCTGAGTTAATGGTATTTTATGTTTCATGTTCTTTATGTCTTCTGCTCTGATATGTCAAATACATTAACGACCTCTTTTCCCTCGCTACTGATAAAATACTAACTGATGGTTGTGTATTTCTTCAGTATTTAGTGCAGTATATCAGAGTATTATTAATGTCCTGAATGTTTAAACATAACTATAGTTAGATGAAGTGTTTCTAACCCTACAAGATCTTTTTTTTTTCATTTTATCTGCTAAGTGTTAAATGCTAAGGGAAACCTTACCTTATTGAATCTCTGGAGAGAACGAGATAAAGAAACCAGCTATCCCCCTCGAAAATAGTCACTTCTCCCAACTGAGCCCCACACCGTCGTGACCCGACACCCAGGTGCTTGAAGGCCTGGGGAATCTAACTTCCCTAGATAACCTTTGCAGGCGGAGTTGGCCGGTACCTCCGGTACCCGGTGACAACTTATGACTGTTGGCAGACCCGGTCAGCAAAACCCCATCAACAAAAATTGGCACTAGATGGAGGGCATGAACTCGTCCCCCTCTCGAGATTTTGATTTTACACCTCTTGAGGGTTTCCCGAGTTATAGTTTTAGGAGTCAAGCCTTCAGCGGGATTGGGTCTTTCTCCCTAGCAAAATTTGAAAGAATCCTTAGGTCTACCCTGAATCCTGGAAGGTTTGTTGAACTCGAGCCTCCTGCTCGAAAGAAATGGACCTCGAAAATCACACTAGCCACTATTTTCTGGGGGTCTAGCATACCTCAGAATACCCAAACTTCTTAGGCAATCCTGGGAACCAGTGCCCAAACTACCCAAAATCAAATTTCCCCAATGGCCGTGTATTTCAAAAATACTGGGTCCCCAATGGGAACTTTTTCGGGCGCAATCAACGACTTACCCTCCCACTCGGAGAAGATCTGCCCACAATATGAGCACCTAGGCTCACAGACCGTGAAATAGCATTTACAGGCATATAAGGATGCCATGAACCGACACCGGATCTAGCATGAAGATGTTGTGACTCAGATGTTTCCCTTGTCTTTAGGACAAGGCGAGCTGAACTGGTACCTTAACCTTCCTACCAACTCCATAAACAGTTGGCAGGACATGGAGGACGCATTCCTAGCTGCCTTTCGCGTACATGTGGACCCAGCTTGGTCCCATAGCTAGTTCATCTCCATCAGGAAGGAACCCAATGAACCCCTTGCATCATTCAACCATCAGTTCCAGCGTGCCTTGAAGTAGTGCACGGGCCCTTTTATTCCATCCCCAGAAGTAACCATACAGACTTACCCTAATGCGATGGACCCCTTCGTTGCCACTCTCCTTTGGAGAACAACCACCGCGGGTAACCAGGACACTTTGGCGAAGGTTTACAACCTAGCTTTAGAATTATCCCGAGGTCTCAACAAATCCCCGGGCGGGATTGGGCAGAGTACGCCCTTCAACATGATCCCTGGCGAAACAACGTACGCTGGCGGGTATAACCCCAATTTGGCAATGGGTGCCCCCTCGATGGCAATGAATCCCCCACCACCCCTAATAGATCAGTAGGCCCGGTACATTTATCCAACGCAGACCTAGGTGGTACCAGGTCTGGAAACTTTCCCTTGGAATCAGCCGCAGTAGGCACAACAGTCCCAGGCACAACCGTCCGGAGTGCCCTTCTTTCAGTCATCCGCGACTGGAGGATTGCCGCCCTCAACTCCAGCTAATACTGCTGCCTTCCCAGAAAACCAACAACAACAACCGTCACATTGTGATGCCAACACTCAGTTGACCACCGAGGTTGAATCCCTCCGACGAATGCTATCTACCTTGACTGTGGACATGGGCCAACTGAAGACGGGGTCCTACGCGCCCTAGAATTCAAATTCCCAGAGGGGAAACATTTTCTCCAGCCAATGAAACAACAACGCCGGGGGAAGAAACTTCAACAACGGGCCTAGGCCCAATCAACAACAATGGAACAATAACACAAACACCAGAGACCCACCTCCGAACCAAAGTGCCAACCAAAATGGTGCTGGACAATCACATTTCACACCAGTCACGAACTTCCAGCCCATGACTAATTGGTGTAGATTACACGAAATAGGTTCACACAACGAGGTAAATTGTGCCCCGTTAGAAAAGGTCATCATGATCTCCCAGATAGAAAGACAGCAGTCGCATGATGCCACCCCTCTAGAGCCTCCTGTTCAAGAGCCATCCCACAGTGTCTTCACCTGTGACACCATCTTCTTCGGAACTTCCAGGGAGGATGAAGAGGAATCTGAATTGTAGGGATTCTTTGATGAATCCATCCCGCTCTTCGAGGCCAATGACTTTACCAACCCGCGGACTCCATATAATACTCGGAGTCAGGTTGGTAAAGGACTAGCTTACACGTCCACTCCTCCTACCAAAGACATCCCTCCTCCCCGGAATAACCTGACTGACCAACCTGCTCCTCCAAAGGGTCCTAGCTCTAACCAAGCAAAAGACCTAGCCGAGGAAAATCACCAATTCCCAGGAGGAAGATTCGATATTATAAAGGCGTTAAAATAGACCACCACCTCCATGAGCTTGATGGAGGTTTTGCTAAATTGTCCCGAACAAAAGAAGTCTCTTTTGAAGCTCTTGGTGAACCTGGAAGTCGTCAGCCGCCTGTCCAAGGCCGTCTCGTTCGAAGATGCTAACGCGGCCGTCTTCCGGGGGAAGAATGAGGATCCTCCCTTCCTACTAGGCCTGAATATCCAAGGCAAAAATATACACAATTGCTTAGTAGACTCCGGAGCTTCAGGTAACATCATGCCCTTGTCTATTTGTCAGAAGCTCAGATTCCATCCCACCCCATCTAATGGTGCAGTGATCCAGCTGGATAAGACTACCGTGAAAATGGTGGGGGAATTGAAGAACGTCCGGATACAGCTTATCCAGGACCCCAGGATAGCCAACATAATTGACATCTAAGTGGTGGACATCCCAGAGACTTATGGGATGTTATTAAGTCAGAATTGGTCTAAGTCCTTGAATGGATACTTTTTGACTGACTTCACCCATTTATGGCTCCCTTGGGAAGGAGAATCAAATAAGAACCAGGTTGAAAGTGAACCCCAGATGAAACAGGCCCTTATCGAGGTTGGGAGGGTCAATGAGGTCTTCTTCTCTAAGACTTCCCCGGGGGTGTACCAACCCTTTGAAATTTTAACATTCGATTTCATCCCCGGAGAGGATCCCGCGGTGCTGCAGAGAGCCCAGGACCTAGAAGAAAAGATGAGAGTTGAGATTGACTCTCAAGGTGCCATAACAACCCTTGCTACACTCCTATCTGGCACTTGGTGCCGAGTACACTATCAGAAAAATTTAGAGCTCAAGTGTGGGCCCTGTCTTTCGGTCGCTAACTGGAACATCGATGCCTTCCAGAGTAAAGAACATATAGATGCTTCCCCGGAGCCCAGTGTTCCTACGGGATGCACTTCTTTGGCGCCATCTCCTCGGGAATCCCAAATCCAAACGCCTCCAGTGATAAAATCTACCTCCACGCCAGTAGTTCAGGAGGGAACCCTTAAGTCTCCCAACAGCAATCCAAAAGCTACTCTCACTCCCCAGCCCCAGACTATGAACAATGATTTGTGGACCCTCAAGTTCGATGGGTCCCGATCCAAACAAGGCTGCGGGGCTGGGGTAGAACTAATCAAACCGCGAGGGAAATCCTTCCTCGTGTCCTACAAACTGCAGTTCAACTGTACAAACAATGTCACAGAGTACGAGGCTTTGGTCCTTCGACTCTTATTTGCGTTAAGGAAAGGTGTCACCCGCCTCTGGGCTCTGGGTGATTCAGAATTGATTGTCAAACAAGTCCGGAGTCAATACACATGCCACGACAAAAGGTTGGCCGCATACTGCAATCGGGCTTGGAGCCTTACCGAAGATTTTGATGCCTTTGGCATCGACCTCATTCCCTGGTGATGAAACTATGTCCCGGATGCCCTCGCCATTTCTGCTAGCACACTTGAGCCAATGGCCGGCTCGCGACTCCAGAGATTTTTAGTTGAGATGGTCCCCACCTCGTCCATTCTAGATAATGTCACCCACTTTCAGGTTTTTGAGGACGATCAACATATCCTAGCCTTCATGGCGAATGCTGGTGTCTTTGAAAACCAGATAGTGGAAGAACGAGACCATGACGATACTGGGCAGGGTGACGAAGACGATGGGATCATAGACCTACCTACTAAAACCATCCCGAAGGGGATGGTTGCGTTGGAATGAATCTTTGACTCGGACCCTCAGGCCCGGGAGAAGGTGTCGTCTTCCTCCGAGGGAGGAAAGTTTGAAAAAGTTAACATCGGCCAGCTCGGTGAGGAAAAGATGATTCACATTGGTACCTCTGCTCCCCTGAGGAGAAGGAGAAGATTCTCGCGGTTCTCCAAGAATACATCGATGTAATTGCCTGGGGTTACGAAGACTTGAAAACATATGACACATCCATTATGGCTCACACTATTCCCCTGAAACCTAATGCTAAGCCCTTTCAGCAAAAGCAAAGATCGGTCAACTCCTAATCGAGCCTCTGATTTTTCAGGAGGTAGAAAAACTACTGTCAGCTCGGATAATCTTCCCAATCCGGCACACTACGTGGGTTTCCAATCTAGTCCATGTGAGAAAGAAGAATGGTGAGATCCACCTTTGCGTAGATTTCTGAAACTTGAATAAGGCCTCCAAGAAATATAATCACCCTCTCCCTTCATTGGATGAGGTGTTGTAGATATTGAATGGATCCCAGATGATGTCCTTCTTGGATGGGTACTCTGGATATAACCAGGTCATGGTTAAGTATGAAGACAGAGAGAAAACAGTGTTTACCACCAAGTGGGGAACATTTGCATACCGGAGAATGCCCTTTGGTCTGATTAATGCAGGGGCTACATTTCAAAAGGCCATGGACATTACATTCGAGGGCCTTGTGAATTGGTGTATAATCATCTACATGGATGACTTGACCATCTTTTTCTGGGACAGGCGTGACCATTCTGCCCATCTCGCTCAGATCTGCGAGAGATGTCGCCGGTATGGAATATCCCTCAACCCCAAGAAGTGCATATTCGGGGTCACCGAAGGGAAGTTGCTTGGGCATATCATCTCTAAGAAGGGCATATCCATAGACCCTGAGAGAGTCGAAGCATTGCTAAGCTTACAAATGCCCGGCAGCAAGAAAGAGATGCGATCCTTCTTCGGAAAGATCAACTTCGTCCGGCGGTTCATCACGGGATTCGCAGAAATAGTCAAACCGCTCAATGAGATGATGAAGAAGGATACCAAGATTGAGTGGAGTCTTGAAGCAAAGCGGGCGTTCGCCCAAATTAAATAAACAGTATGGAAGCACCTGTCCTGGCTAGTCCAGACTATTCCCTTCCGTTTCACATTTACTCCTTTGCTTCGCCGCATTCTAGCACGGCAGTGTTGACTCAAAAGGTTGAAGGGGAAGAATGACCAATAGCTTTCATGAGCTCCCCCTTCAAGAACGCCGAAGTCTGATATTTATCACTAGAAAAATAGGCCTTTGCTCTAGTTCGCACCGTGAAGAAATTCCAACATTATATTCTCCGGAGCAAGGTACATGCTATCATTCTGGACCAAGCCGTCAAGTCTCTATTGATGCAGAGAAAATTGGGTGAAAGATAGGGGAAATGGATGGCCATCCTCCAGGAATATGACTTAGAAATGCAGCCCATGAAGATAGTCCAGGGCCAGGGACTAAGTCAAGCGATGGTAGAAGAGACTCCCCACATAGAATGTCAGGCTTACACAGTGGAGTCTATTACCCAAGACCCGTGGTATACCGATTTGGTATATTTGTTACTAAATAATAAATGCCCGGAGAGATTACCTCCCCATAAACACCGCGCCCTACGGATGAAAAGCGCCCACTTCATGATCAAAAATTCCGTGCTCTACCGCAAAAACTACGAAGGAGTGTACCTCCGGTGCATCGACAAAGACCAAGCTGTAAAGGTGATTAATGAATTCCACGGGCAGTTTGGAACCGGGCATGACTCAGCTGATGCCACTGCCCATCAGATCCTTCAGGCTAGATACTATTGGCCCTATATATTCAAAGATATTTACACTCATGTTAGGAAATGCCACACTTGCCAAACCGCGGCGCATCGTGAGAGTAACCCGGCTATGCCTTTACAACCAGTCTACGAGGCTAGGCCCTTTGCCTAGTGGGCATTTGACTTCATTGGAGAAATCAACCCCAACTCATCTGCCAATCACCGATACATTCTCACTACTACTGATTACTGCACTCGGTGGTCTGAGGCTATACCATGCAAAAATAACACGACAGACATAGTTATCAAATTTCTGGAAGAAAACATTGTCACAAGGTTTGGAATGCCCTTTGCTTTAGTGTGTGACAATGGTCTAACATTTTCTTCGGCACAATTACTCGAATGGACCTACAACTAGAGGATCACCTTGAAATTTTCTAGCAATTATTATCCCCGGGGGAACGACGTTGTTGAATCAACGAATAAAAATCTACTCGAAGTGATCAAACACCTGCTAGAATAGAACCCCCGGGATTGGCATCAAAAGTTAAAATTCGCCCTCTGGGTGGATCACATTCGTGTCAAGGCCGCCCTGGGAACATCCCCGTTCCATCTGGTTTATGGCTAGAACCCTTTATTCCCGGTTAACTTACAGATC
Source organism: Thuja plicata (assembly GCA_018584345.1). Lineage (NCBI taxonomy): Eukaryota > Viridiplantae > Streptophyta > Pinopsida > Cupressales > Cupressaceae > Thuja > Thuja plicata. Next base: position 2,942,690 of record MU223332.1, read on the forward strand.
CTAGTTTTATAGTTTATGTAGGAATTTAGCAACAGGGACGACATCGTGGAGGTTCGGCTCTTAAATCTGGTGCGAATGGAAGAATAGTGAGACGCAGCCCTTGAACATTTTGCACATCATCAAGCAGTGGTAAAACGATGGTTTGACAGAAGAGCCCAATACAAAGCTTTTCAGATCTGGTCCTGTTGTGGGACAAGGCTCGGGAGAAGAAAGGAAAGCATACCAAGTTCCAACGGCTCTGGCTTAGACCATACCTAATCTCAGAAATCTGTGGGGCAAATACTTACCACCTTAACACCCTGATTGGTGAACCTGTCTCATTGCCCGTTAATGGACAGTTTCTCAAACACTACTTTGAATAGGGTAAGTTTGTGCAAAGTATTTTATATAAAGCCGTCCGCTTGTAGATATTTCTTCCGGGTGCCTCGCTGTGAGGTACCGTGTCTTGTAAATAGCCTTGTCAGCTGCCCTTTAGGGCATTCCTCTTTTGGTGTTTTTGTTTTTGTTTTTGGTTTTCTTCTGAGGTCCCGACGTTCTGTTCTGTCTTGTAGGAATTGGAATGCTTCACATAAACTCTAGTTTCCGGTACGATGTCTGCAGTATGGTGAACTTTGGAATCTATCTTTAGCATAGTGGAGCCGGCCCGGTCTTCGGGGTTGTTTCACAGGATGTGGCACATTTTGAGCAATCTCCATCGGGTGTTGTCTCCGGGAGTCTGGCAATCAATGAACACAAGTAATATAAGGAACAAGTAATCAGACACGCCGAAGGTAGGTCGTTTGTACTAGTTGGTTGACCTAGGTCTGAAACTTTAAGGAATTATTTTTGGGTCTAGAGTTTTATCCCCTCTTCGAACATCTAAGTATAGGTGGACAAGTGAAAGAAGTACCGCCATTGAAATTAGTTAAGCTTAAGTTTAATGGTGAAAGAAGTACCGCCTTCCCATCTAGAAACAAACCAAAATAATAAGAAAAAGGAAAGCGGGACAAAACTGCAGTCTCCAGAATAAATGAGCAAATTGATGACTGGTTCGATGTAATTAGTGCCTCTTCTCTACTCCTCCCAAAGGTCATCGGCTTGATTTCCTTCCAAAGCACACATGACACCACTGATGAAGGGCTACAGACTGGATCCCGTGTGGTTGGATTCTCTTAGATATGTTGCTCTTTGCCTGTCAGATACCTCGAAAAATGGCTTGTTCTAGTTTTGCTAACCAAAGATTCTGTAGTTCTCAAATGCACTAAGGCATTTGTCCCAGATAGTCGCCATTTGTTATGCCCTGCATCCTCGTCCCTAAATTTTGTGTGCAAAATGTTGGGTCCCCCCCCTTTTTTTTTGTTATTTTTGCTTGCGGCTCTTGCCCTCTCTTTTTATTTTCTTTCTCTGGGGTTTTCTTCCCCATTGTTGTGTTTCATTTGGTCGGTTTTCTATCTCCGAGACCCCGGTCCCGGAGGTTGTTCTTTGTCGGGAGCCGGACTCTGGACTCTGGGATTCTTTGCCATGATGTCCAAGAGGTGATCGTCGTGGGGAATCCCCGGGCCAGGGGTCCAGAGGTTTGCTTGTCTAGAGATTGCCGGAAGGAGGTGGATTGCCTTTTTACCATGGCTATAAATAGATGTTATCTGTCACTTTCATATTTACCGCGATTAAAACACTCAAACACTCAGAGCGATTTGCAGAGAATTAACGATAATCAATGCTAAACACTTCCATTATTTTCAGGCAATTGTGAGTGCTTTGTGGTGACAGGTTGTGATCGTTTGGCAGCTGTAATTGTTGCAGAGCCTCCGTGGTGACTTCTCTCCTTCTCCTTTCGGCATTCTCAGGTTGGTGTCCCTTTTCCCGCCGGTTTTTCGTTTGTCTGGTGTTCCTTATCCATCTTGTTTTTGTTTGTTGTCTTTCGGTTCTATTGTTTCCTTTTTTTCTGGTTTTGCTGCCTATTGGTGGGTCAGCTCTGCCAGAGGGTTGTACGCCCTCTGCGCAAGTGTGGTTGGCTTGTAGATAGTGTAAAAAGCTATATATATTTCATGTTTTGCATGGTTTTTTGTGGATATCATTCTGCAGTGTATATATGTAAGTTTGTGTATATTTATTGAATATCCTTCCATTCCCCATGTATATATCCCTCAGCTCTTCATGTATATCCTTCTAGGCAGCTTGGCAAGGTGGTCGAGTTGCCTGTGTCACTGGTTTTTTGCCCATAAGTTCATTTCAAGGTAGAAAACCACCTGTTTAAAATTTGGCTCTCGGTCAGTTTCAAACAGGTAGTTTTCTCTCTCCTCCATAAAACCAGCCAGACCCTCATTTATGTCCCATGCATGCAATTAATTCCATCTAAGTGGCCTTCACTTTGCGCACATTCGAACAATTAGCTCCGTCGTCATCGCCATAACTCCTATTTAATACCTATGCACGTGGCGCCCACGTGGGCTTGATGGTTTTCCTTTTTACACATCCTCACCAACAGTTACTTCTCCAGGCTCCAGGTCTCCTACCATGATCCATCTCGTGTCTTTACCAAGTACAATAAAATTCTTGGACCTGGATGTTCAGTCAAATCTTAAGTTCATGTAATGCGTGTGCTTTTCAGATTTTCTCTGAATGAAACTAACTTTTCAGGAAAAGCAGGCATCACGGTGGTAGGATCTCCGGACCCCAGAGTATTTATTTGTTAATACGTTCTGACGGTCGCTTTGTCTTGTAGGTTTCTAGAGTACGCTTCCCAAACATGTCTGAAGCATCCACATCCTCTCCACCCAGAAGTCCAGAGCTACCTTCCACAATGGCTACCAGGGCGGCAGTAAAATCCAAAATGGAAAGGGCCCTGGAGAAATTGCCCCTAACTATGAAGTTTGTGCAGGACAGTGTTATCACGCTCAAAGATCGAGTCCAAAGTTAAACTTATTACCCACACCAGTGTCGGGACATGGCCATAAATGCAGGCCTTAGTAAAAATAATGTACATCCAGTGGTAGGCTAGAGATCAACTGGCCATCAATATCGGGGACTCTAGGATCCTTAAGGCGGCTTGTTTCCCATGCTCTGTACAATCTCTGGAGCTTATCCTAACGCTGGCCGCCAATTACAACTCTTTTGTTTGGGCTGTTATGCTCGCAGCCGTAGAACCAACTGGGTACCCTACTCCTCTGGTATCCCTTGACCCTGACACATTCCAGGCGGGTCTGGGGATCCCTCAATTTGCCAAGGCTTCTATGGTTATAAGGTCAGATTCCTTGGCCCAATTCACACAGTTGGAGGATGCCGCCCAGATATACATGAACACTCATTGGCTCAAGGTTCCAAAGAGGGACCCTAAGAGGATGAAGATAGAAATTCCTAGGTCCGAGTTCAAAGAGAGCATTCAGATGGGAATGATAGTGTTGGCCCGGGTCTTTGGGCAGCCCTCTGCCCAAGAATTTTCTAAATGGATGTATTACTTCCTCCCCGGCATCTCCACCAAGGGAGGATACTTCGACTAGGCCGCTATAATTTCAAACCATGTCGACTCCTAGTTCCTTCAACTAGCTAGGAAGAAGAAATTTTACATGACTTCCTATGTTTTATGGGCCTTGGCGCAGCAGAGACCCCATGCCCATGGACTACTTACAGACAGCGTGCTTGGGATGGGCCCGGGAAAAGGCACCATGGGACCATTTTTTGCAAGTTCAATGGGAGGCCAGCTTCCCTAGTTTTTGTCGGGTAAATGATGCGTTCGTTTACTATCACCTGCTCACACCCACCCAGGATGCAGGATACCGCCTATCCACAAAGGTGATAAATTTGGTCCAAAGTTATATACATTATTACATCCAATTCCAACAACACACTTATATTAGGCTCACCGGCTTCTCTAGGAAACCCTACTTGTTGCCCAAACACTGTGGGGACAAGATCATGCTCTTGGAATACTGAAGGCAGGTGATGGAGTTGCATTCACTCTTTGCCTTGAAGAAGATACCCAATATTCCATTCCCAATCATCTGTGGGAACTACTCATGCAGCCTGGCCACCGCAAAAGAGGCGGATAACAAGCTAAAAAGCTACAACTTGGAAGAATTCTACTTGGCGGAGAAAATTTTTGATCCGCATGGCAAGATTGCAGCGGCACTTCCTCGGGCTTCAGAGCCCCATCACTACCATATGGAGGATTTCTGGGAAGATTGCCAAGATGACATGGAAGTGCAGAGATGGCACTACGTCAGGATGACGACAAGCATGACGAAAAGGTTGAAGCTCTGAAGGTTTCCGGAGGACTTCTCAGACGCCAGCCCCACTATCGATCCCCAGTACAAGGCAAAGGGGATCGATACAATGACCCTCCCACTGGTAAATTGGGATGCCCAGGAAGGGCCTACAATTGAGGACTTCACCCGAGAGGTGGTCGAGCGAAGTCATGCCTACTTCAAGAAGGTGTGCCCCAGAAGTACCCGCCGAGCAGCCCAGCCAGCACCAAAATTAACTCTAGGGGCTGGGACTTCTTCGCAAAGAGTGGATAATGGAAAAGGGACAGATACGACCCCTCCTACACAAGAATTCCACATAAAAGAATAGATAAAGCAGTCAGTGGAAGCCTCCCAACAGATGAGGGAGAAATTAATAACACGGCTAGCCACTCCAATACTCATGGCCAGGCCAATTCGTCCCCCTTCCTCCTCGTCGCTAGCAGCCTTAATGGTGAAGGCAATGGGGGTGGATCCAACAGAAGCAGCAACAATAAGGGATGCAGGGCCACCCTTAGTTACCTGAAGAAAGAAGAAGCTTAACTAAAAGCCTAAGGCAGAGCCGGGGTTGGGTACGTTCCAGACCCCATAAGTAGAGATCCTCTCTTCCAGTTTCCCGGAGCCGGAAAAGGAAACAGAACCTGCCGAAGTCCCGGCCAATCCCCCCTTGTAGGAGGAATTTGATGATGTCTTTGCAACTGACAAGTTTAGAAACCTGCAAGGGGACACATGACAAATGGAAACAGAAGTCCCAGCTACAGAACAAGAAGCTGCGGAACAAGAGCCTGCGCAAGAGCAGGAAAAATAGATAGAAGAAAGGGAGTCGGGGCCGGAGATTTCCTTTGAGGCTCCGGAGACGTAGAGTCTAGGGGTGGACCAACAAAGACAGGATGAACAAATGAAATCTATTGGGGGAACCAAACCTTTGGGAATAACCGTAACCCCAGCCGCTACGTTACAAGCGCCACTCCCGGGAGCGACCTTTGGGCAAGTAATTACCGCGGCCCAAACTTTAAATCTCAGCCTAGTACCTCCCCTACTGCCAAAGGATGTGCTGACAGAAGAAGAAGCCCCGGCTGTAGAGGCTGAGCAACAGGAAGAGCAACATGAAGAGGAAATCCCCGAAGAAGCCAACAGAAGTCCATACAAAGCAATAAATACAGAGGACAAGGCTGAGGAGATGGATGTTTCTGAGGAAGATATTACTAATAAAGAAGAAGACACAGGGAAAGGGATGGATGAGGCCCACACCATTGAGGAGCAGCAGCCACAGGACACCGGGGAAGAACCAAGAGAACAGACTCTGGCAGAAAATCCACCCCTGCCGCCTCAGTGGTTAGTAGAGGGTAGGAAAAGAAAATCTTCGTCCACTCCCGAAACTCCTCTCTCCTTGGCCAAAATGATGGCTCAGGTCTAGGCCGCAACGAAGGCCAAGAAAGCACGGACGGTTCATACTCTTCAAACCGGGCCGGCGGAGAAATAGTTTCCATTGTGGCGACACCTCCCCCAGGCGCCGATGAAGCAACCACAGAGCCCAGAGATTACAGCGTTGCAGAGGTATCGCTGGGAAAAAGGGGAAAACAAGGCGAGGTGGACTTCCTGAAGGAGGCAGCTAGGGCAGTGGAGGCCCGTTATGAAAAAGAGGCCCAAAGGCTCAAAACAGAAAAGGTGAAAAACACAAACCTTATGGGGTTGCTTACTGAGCTAGCTTGACCTATCAATGCCGCTCCTTCAGAGGCTTCCACATCTGAAGATTTACCGCAGAGCGACATAGACTCCCTGTGAACAATGAAGAAGAAGGCCCAGGTAGTCAATGAGTGGGTCGCCCTGCAAATAGGAAAAACCTGGTGTTTCCTGGTATCCACCCTCCCAGACTTATATACGGCCCGACATGTTCTACACTAGGCAGAGACTCTTATTGACCTTTGGGAGGGTGATATAAAAAATTATCAAGCATGGAAGGTGGAGCTTGAAGAACTCCTTGGCCTGGGAGAGGAAATGATTTCTAAGTCCAAAATTCTGGGGGATGAATCATTTGATTTTGTGAGGACCTAACACTCCAGACTTGACCTCACATTGGAGGTAACCAAGCAACTGGTAGGGACTCTACAGGATAAAGTCAATATAGTAAAATATTCTTTCAATTTATACAAGTCTTTTGTAACAAAGACTTTCGGGGCTGACCCCCTCAGTACAGATACATGCACGCCAAAGGATTCAGTTTTGGGGAGTTTTGATGAAATGATGAAGTCCCGATATCAATCCCCAGAGGGGATAGATGGTGCCCAAATGACAAAATTAACTCGTATGGTGCTTAGTGGTTACGACGCGGCAAAAATGGCCGATGAATTTAAGGAGAATGTTCTGGACCTAGGGAAACAAATTGAGGTGACTAAGTACCGAAGGGCCAGCCTGAAGGATATCGACGAAGATGGCATCTCCCACCTCCTCCAAGCTTTCAATGATAATAAACAACCTTAGGCTTTCTCCGGAGGCCGGAGAAAACCCAAACATTTAGTATTCTTTATTCTTTTGGGAATGCAAGTTCCTGGATCCCGGAGTCTCGGATCCCAAATTTTGGGATCCCAAATTTTGTATTCTTTCAAGTGATCTCTGTCCCGGTCCCTGAGGCCGACCAGTCACTTTCAAGAGCGGTTAATAAAGTCTGTCAGAAGGTAGTTGGCTACATCAAGGGGGCATCGACTCAACAGTTGGTTTTCTGACAGGGTGGTCTTCTGGAGATGCCGTTCAGAGGTACACCTAGTGCATTGGAGACAGGGCACCGCATTTCCCATTTATGAGGCATGTAGCCTCGACCCCCGGGAGACCTACTTCCTTCCTTCTCCTTCTTGGCTCTCTTCTTGAGACTGATTCTTCTACTATATATTCTTGTCTCATTCTTCTAGCATGTCAGGCCTATTCCATCTCAAGGTCTTTTGTAGGGTGGTGCAAGTAGTACCAGCCCCCAGATAATATATTTTATTAAAACATGATGTAAAATAGGGTTAGGGTTAGAAGAGAATGTGTATAAATAGCCAGACCAGCCCATTTCCAAGGGTCGGAAAAATTGATGATTTTGTTGTCCACAGTAATAGAAAGGTGATTTCTCATTCTAGTTGCAGAGCTCAATGCTCCATTGTTCTATTTTCTCTAGTTAGACGCTCCCCTGGAGCCACCATTGTATCACACACCAGTGCTTGTTGGAAGAGACATTAATGAAGAAGGGAGAATTCTTTGCAATGATGTTGTTGGCATTCATGCTTCTGAGTTAATGGTATTTTATGTTTCATGTTCTTTATGTCTTCTATTCTGATATGTCAAATAGATTAACGACCTCTTTTCCCTCACTACTGATAAAATACTAACTGATGGTTGTGTATTTCTTCAGTATTTAGTGTAGTATATCAGAGTATTATTGATGTCCTGAATGTTTAAACATAACTATAGTTAGATGAAGTGTTTCTAACCCTGCAGGATCTATTTTTTTCATTTTATCTGCTAAGTGTAAAATGCTAGGGGAAACCTTACCTTATTGAATCTCCGGAGAGAACGAGTTGAAGAAACTAGCTATGCCCCTCAAAAATAGTCACTTCTCCCAACCAAGCCCCGCACTGTCGTGACCCGACACCCAGGTTCTTGAAGGCCCAGGGAATCTAACTTCCCCGAATAACCTTTGCAAGCGGAGTTGGCCAGTACCTTCGGTACCCGGTGACAACTTATGACTGTTGGCGGACCCGGTCAGCAAAACCCTGTCAACACATCTGTAACATCACGAATATGTAACCTCAAGTCAAGTGACCTTAGGAATAAGGTCATCACACATTTGTCTCCATAATCCTATCTTTGATCATTCTGAATCATCCGTATAGTGTTCGTACACTTCTGTCAGTCAAGTATCCAGTATGTTCTCTTCACAGAAACATATGTTGACATAAGTGACAAAACATGAGCATGAACAATATCCAAATCTGATGTCATCCAACAATCTCCCCCTTTTGCATTGATGGAAACATATGGGAAAATCCATCAACCCAAAAATTACTCTCTCTCAATACAATATTCTCAATATCCTCAACACAAATCTCCCCAAAATAGTAGGGATTTTCACATAGAATCTTTCCCCCTATGGTAGCAATGGCAAAGGGTTCCATAAGTATTCTTCAATCTTATGTATTTTCTTTTTAAATCTTCATGTCTCAAATAACTAAGTGAAAAAACACCCAAGTGCACCAGTATTCCATCAATTACTTCCCTTGAGGAGTAAATCCATACATCAAGTACAGAAAGTGATATAGCTTTGAAAGCCACTGGACCGATGCATACCTTGCATCAATTAATTTTCACAAGGAGGAGCTCTAACCCCAAGCATGCTTCTGAGATACTCAAAATAATCTTTTGGCAAAGGTTTTGTAAATATATTTGCTATCTATTCCTTTGTGCTGATATACTCCAGTTTAATCTCTTTCTCTACTACCTTCTCCCTCAAGAAATGATACTTAATAGAAATGTGTTTAGTTTTTGAATGCATAACAGGATTCTTCAACATATTCACTATGCTAGTTTTATCACAATCGATAACCACTGGCTCTTCAAAAATTATTCCAATGTCCTTCAACATTTAATTGATCCAAACAACTTGTGTGCAATTAATTGTAGCAGCAACATACTTTGATTCAGCAGAAGATTGAGCAATACAGTCATGCTTCTTGCTTAACCAAGAAACCAGCCTTTTCCCAAGTGAAAGTGCACCACCACTTGTGCTTTTTCTATCATCTACATTACCTTCCCAATCAGCGTCATTTTAAGCGTGCAAAATAAAGTCATCTAATTTTTCATACCATAATCTATATTATATTGTTCCTTTTAAGTATCTTAAAATTCTTTTCACAACAGTAAGGTGTGTCTCTTTAGGATCTGCCTGATATCTTGCCACAATTCCAACTGCATTGGTAATATATGGTCTAGTGTGATTTAAATATTGTATACCACCAATCATAGATCTATACTTTGTCTGAAAAATAATTTGAGTCTCATCATTACTAGTCAGTTGTAACTAGTCACCATAGGTGTTCCAACAGGTTTACAATCTTCCATTCCAAAATTCTTTAACATTTCCTTAAGATAATTGGTCTGAGATTTGAAAATATCATTCTTACTCTGATTGATTTGCAAACCAAGAAAGAATTTCATTTCACCAATCATTGACATCTCAAATTAATTTTCCATTTCTTTAGAGAACTTCTTACTCATCTTATCATTGCCTCCAAAAATGATATCATCCACAAAAACTTCTATGATTAAGATTCCATATTCATCAATTCTTAAATATAAATTACTATCTCCATTACCTTTTCTGAAACCAAGATGAACTAGATACTTGTACAGCCTTGCATACCATTCTCTCGGTGTTTGTTTCACTCCATATAGTGATTTCTTCAACTTATAAACCATGTCTTCATCTTCTGTCAAAGGAAATCCATCAGGTTTCTCAATGTATACTTCTTCCAAATCTTCATTCAAGAATGTTGATTTCACATCCATCTGATATAGTTTAAAGTCTTTATGTGCAACATAAGAAAGAAATAATCTCACAGCTTCCAACCTAGCAACAAGAGCAAATGTTTCTTCATAGTCTATGCCTTCTTGTTGCAAGTAGCCCTTACAAATCAGTCTAGCCTTATTTCTTACCATTGTTCCTTCCTCGTCCATCTTATTTCTGAAAACCCATTTAGTTCCTATCACATTTTTGTTCTTAGGTCTTGGAACCAATTCCCAAGTACTATTTTTCTTTATCTTTTCAAGTTCTACTTTCATAGCTTTAGTCCATGACTCATCTCTACAAGCTTCATCAATAGTTTTTGGTTCAACTTGAGAAATCAAACAAATTTCCTCTCTAGTTCTAGATCTAGTCATCATACCTTTACTTGCATCACCAATAATTTGATCTTCAGGATGATTATTCTTAGCATACCTCAGAGTCTTAGGAGTCTCAGTAGCCTCAATTAATTCATCGTCAATATCATTATCAACCATCAAAGATTCTTCAGGTTCAGCAGTTACCTCTTTCATCTCTGTAAGCTGACCACAGTCATATATTCTTTCCTGAATCTGAAACTTTTCATCTATCCTCACATTGGCGCTTTCAATCAACTTCCTCAACCTCAGATTGAAACATTTATATGTTTTTCTGTTATTAGAATAACCAAGAAAGATTCATTCATCTCTTCTAGCATCAAACTTCCCTATCTCATCATCTCTTTTGATATAACATTTACTTCCAAATATTCTGAAATATCTTACAGTACGCATATGATCAAACCATAATTCATAAGGATTCTTACTTGTACCTCCTCTGATCTGAATTTTGTTCAAGGTGTACATAGCAGTACCAATAGATTCTCTCCAATGAACATGAGACACATTTCCTTCCAGTAGCATAGTCCTTGTAGCATCTAATATAGTTCTGTTTCTTCTCTTTTCTATCACATTCTATTGTGGTTTCGTAGGAGTTTATGTTTGTCTATATATTCCATGTTCTTCACAGTAGGTATTAAATAAGTCTGATGTAAACTCTCCACCTCTGTCTGATCTCAAACATTTTATCTTCAAAACATATTCATTCTCAACTTTTTCTTTAAATAACTTGAATTTGTCAAATGCTTCATATTTCTCTCTCAAATATGTAACCCACATCATTCTAGAAAAGTCATGAACAAAATTTATAAAGTACCTCTCACCATAATAAGATATTGTTCTTGTAGGACCACAAAGATCTGTATGCACCAGATCCAACTTCTCTTTATCTGAATAAGATTTACTTTTAAAATTGCTTGTGGTCTGCTTCCCCATAACACATTTTCTACACATAGTGTTAGATGGCTTCACAATCTTAGGTAGATCTCTTACAACATTAGTCATACTTGCCTTCACAATGTTATCAAAGTTAACATGAAAAAGTCTTTTGTGCCATAACCAACTTTCATCAACCTTTTCAATAAAACAAGAACCTTCAGATGTATTCAATTCAAATACATTACCTCTAGATTTAGTACTAGATGTGATCAAGTCTCCTGATTTACTTCTGATAGAGCATTTCCCATCAATGAATTTCAATTGATAACCTCTATCCACTAACTTCCCAACACTCAATAGATTATGCTTAAGTCCATTAACAAGTAATACATTGTCAATATTAGTCTTTCCATCCAGAGAAATAGATCCAACTCCAATGATAATCTTAGGAGTATTTTCACCAAATATAAAAACACCACCATCATATCTTTTCAGAATCACAAATTTATTTTTATCTGCAGTCATATGATGTGAACAACAACTGTCTATAACCCATTCAGATTTATTTTCAACACGAGATACTAAGGCCTTTTCTTCATGTATAGGTTAATCATCCTTTATAGAAATAAATCCAATTTCATCATAGTCACCATCATCATCAGAAACTGCACCCTCACTAGCATAATAGCATTCCTTTTCTTTAGGATACTTTGATTTGTAAAACTTAGGTTTATGCTTAGGAACCCTTGTGAAAACATCGAGATGTAAAATGACCAATCTTGTTACATGAAAAACATTTCAAAGGTAATTTACCTTCAAATTTACCCTTACCTCTCTTTTCTCTTCTAGTGATCAGTGCTACCATTTCATCTAGCTTTCTTTCTTCCTCTTGTATCTGTTTCCAATCATCAGCATAGTCTCCAAGCTCTTCTCTCAAGTTACTATTGTTGGTGCTCGCAATTCTAGATAAGGTCTTTTTGTTTCTATGCACAGTTTCCTTGAATGCTGACTCAACTTTAGGTAAAGATTCTCCCAATTTTGTGGCCTCAAAAGTAGTTAGCTTTCCAATCAACATCTCTCTAGTGAAGTTCAGTGTCAAAGGTATAATATCCTCTATGGCTTATACTTTAGTTCTATATGTAGGTGTCAGAGATCTAAGAATCTTCACAATCACTTCTTCCTCACTGTAAGTACCTCCATAGTTTCTAATGCCAATAACCACTTCAGTAATTCTTTGTCCATATGCCCTAATGTTCTCATCTTCTCTCATTTTCAATGATTCCATCTTTTTCTTCTATTTTTCTAACTTTGCATGTTTTGTAAACTTATCCCCTTCATATAGTGCCTCCAATCTTGTCCAAATCTCATCTGCAGAGTCCAAGTCTTTTACTTCATTAAATTCACCTTCAGAAAGTGTGCTGGTCAATGATTCCCTTGCAACCATATTGCATGAAAATAGCTTCTTATCATCTTGAGTAGATTTCTCCAATTCATCCTCAGTTGCTATCTTTTCATTCTTTTTTGTGATCATCTAGTAGTCAATTCCCAGATCTAGACATACCAAATGTGATCTCATATTGTTCTTCTAATTGTCAAAGTTTTCAGGATCAAAATTTGGACTATCCTTCCTATAGTAACTCATCTTCAGGATCACCTCAAGCTATTAAGATTTCTCTCTAAGGACCAGTAGCTCTAATACCAATTGTTAGGAATAACAGTCCACAAGCACAACCGAGAGGGGGTGAATCAGTTGTGATATAGAATATTAAACTTTATACTTTATAAACCAAAACTGCAATGCAAATGATAACACGGTAAATGCCAACACAATAACATAATACTTTTTGTCGGGGAAACCCTATTAAAGGTAAAACCCTAGTGGGAATCAGCACCCACAAATAATGTACTAAGAGTATAGTATCCCTGTTAAAATATTTAGTCCTACTAGGAGCTTATTACAATATTACAATACATAGTCCCTATTAGAGGATAGACCCTATTAGGAGTCAAGAAAAATAGTAGGCTCACTGCCTAGGCACGCTTCCCAAAGAAGGCTAAATCCACCCTCAAGGATTCAAAATCCAAACAAGTGTATATAAGAAATATATAATCCAGTGAACTGTCTGATAGCAACTATCTTTGCTTGGTCAATTCAAATGAAGTATTCTTATCACAAATTTTTCTCTACATCCAACGGCAAAACAAGACTCGCAGCTTTCACACTTCTCTACCTTTTCAATCTCTACCACATCTTTCCAAAAGAAAAGATCACTCATATATACCCTATTACATTAATTCATTAGGTCGTCCAATTAAGCTTTCACAAATACACAAACAATTAATTAGGTCGGCGAAATAGGCTTTCTCAATATAAAATAATTGTTTAACCCCTTGATAAGATACACATGATACCTATAAAAATTAAACATCAATTACAATCCATCAGTTATACTCCAAGATCCGCAATCCACTCTCACAATTCATAATACACGCTACATGTTTGAAGTCGGCCACCAAAATAGGTCTCCTCTAGAATACATGCCATAACTAACATCACTAGTACTCTCACAACTATCAATCAGTAACAGACATTCATCAATGTTTCCTCAGTCATCCCATAAGCTCACATACGCTGAAACATCTTCATCAGTAAGATATACACAAAATACAAAGACCTGCTCTGTCAAGCATTACTATGATAGTCCAGAAATCAATCTTCACTAAATCATCTGTAATATCACCATATGTAACCTCAAGTAAAGAGACCTTAGGAATAAGGTCATTACACATCTATCTCCATAACCATGTCTTTGATCATTATGAATCATCTGTACAGTGTTCGTACGCTTCTGTTAGTCAAGTAGCTAGTTTGTTCTCTTCACAGAAACATATGTTGACATCAGTGACAAAACATGAGCATGAATAGTATCCAAATCTAATATCATCCAACACAAACTATGTGTGGTCACTCAATACCTTCAAACTTGGAGTAGATATCATAGCAAAAATCTAAATAAGACTCAAACCAATCAATCCTCTAATATGATCATTCTTATCTTCCCAAATTGGTTGTTTCCAATGTGACTTTGGCTCATAAATGAGTCAATAAAGATGAGACAAGAGATTAAGTCAGCTTCAATGTGTGATGAATCATTTTCCCATGACCCATAATTACCCTTAGTTAAATCTCTTACAGAAGGATGTATAGCATAACCCATGATTACATCAATGATACACTTCTCACATCACAAATTGAAATCAACAACTAATTACCCCCCACAATACTGTTTTCAAAAGAAGAGAAACTAGACTTCTAATTTCAGTGTTTACAAATACCAAAATTAGGCTATAACATAATCTAATGAACAATGCATAAGATCTATCAAATATTCAAGAAAATACAAGTACCAAAGTAGGCCAAAATAGACCAAATTCTAAAAGTAATATTATTCACTCACAATGGCTATAGTCTAATAGCATAAATGAGAAGTAGATAAAAAATCATGCACTCTAAAAAAACACCTAAAATGTGTTTGTGTGAACCTAAATGGAGCCTTGGAAGTTGCATAAATCAAGATTGGATGGGTAGAGTCATGAAAAAATATGATTTCTAAAAAAATATCAACAAAAATTAGAAAATACTTGCACCACTATAAAGTTCATGAAATTATACCCCAAAACAAAAATAATTGCTCAAAAAAAAGGCCTCAAAATGATCAAAATATGAGCCTCCAAAGTTGAACTGCAATTCAGAAAATTCAAATGGAAAGGGGTAAGAAAAGTTAACCAGGTGATGACACCAAAAAATTGTGTGGTTAAATTTGATGACATATAGATCTTAACCTTGAAAATAAAATTTGGCCACAAAAAAATATTTCTAAGAAATAACTTCACAAATAACTATAAATAAAATTAAAAATTTGCAAAAATAAAATAATATTTTCCATATTGTACCATGTTACACAGGTGGGCAGTGCAACTTGCCTGTGAATTTTTTTTCTTAGATTTGACCTTTTCCCTATATAGATAAATTTATAGTCAAAATTTAACGAAGCAGCCTCCCAGATGCAATGATGATTCCCAAATAGCCTTATTCTACACTCACAATCAAATCAAGCCAAATTTTCTACTCTTGAGAAGAATTATTCACACCTAGAGAGCTTTGATACCATGTTAGAGTTTTAGGTGAATCTACAAAACCCTCACAATCAAATAAAAGACCAAGATAACTTCCACAAGAAAACAGAAAGACAATTGCAACAAGGTGCAAGAATGATAATATTGCTAATAGACAAAATAAAAATGTATATAATGAGCTTGGTTGTATAGGCAAGGAAATGAGAGACTATGATAAGGAGGAGATAAGTTATCACCCAAAAAAGGTGGAATCACATGTCCACAAAAGGTGGATATGTTGGAATTATATTGAGATAATTTGTACTGAGAGGGGAGGGGTGAATCAGTACCTCTAAATTTTTTCTTGGTTATCCCATTAACCCTTAGTCATCAGTTTGTAAAATAAATTATCTATCTGTTCATCTTTCTTTATGCATATGAAATCATATCATACATTCCATTTGATGTGTAACAACAAAAAGAAATATACATGAAATTTGATGACACATAACACAAGATATGGTATCACAGAAAACTCTGGTTAAGGAAGTAAAAACTGCGGTGGGAATTGTTACCCACAAACTTCACTATCTGTAGATAAGAAGAGTCGGTTAAGGCTTACAATTTTGGTCACTTCTGATGACCTACCCTGTTAGGAGTATTACAATGGAGACCTGTTAAGATCTACTTCGTTTGAAGCTTTAGCAACACTGTTAAGAGATTTACAAAGGACAATTAAGTCCACCTTCTACAAAAGGATTTTAGATGTGATGCACTTGTTAGAATGAAACTACATAGGTCTTTGATCTGATGATAAATGTAATCTTCGCTTGCTGATAAATAGATCCTCTAAAGCTCCAAAAATACTATTAATCATCCTTCCATGATTGAGTATTACCTTTATTTGCTCGTTGGTAGCCTCTGTGTGTTCTTGATAACTGATGTGTTCTGTTTCTACTCTTTGCATTAATTCTGCCTTCTTCTCCTTAGATGCTCTTCGTGGCTATCAATTACAAAGAATTCATGTACTCACAATTGAGTACGAACATCTATTTATACTAATCTATGCTCAATTCTCGATTCATGCATTTACACGTTAACTCTAGATTCAAGATATACAACTTGATCTTGATCTATAGTTAGATATGCTTTAGATCTGTTAGGATGCTTTAAAACATTTACATAAAGCTTGCATGACCATAAAAAACAAAAAAACAATTCTACAAAATAGAATAACTTTGTCTTATCTGTCGTGTATAAATCAGATCCACAATTTGTAGCTTTTCTAACTGTCGGTTCTGACGGTCGATGTTCTTGGTCGTCAGTGTTCCTTTCTCTAAACATGTCATTGGGTATGCTTGTCTGTTCCTGTCGGGTTGATTTTGGAAACTGTGTTGTCGGTAATGCTTGTGTTTGTCGGTAATGCTTGTGTTCACCGGTAAAGCTTGTCACATTTATACTTAGCATTTTTCTCAAAATTCTTTGTCCTGTCGGGTATGTTTGTATTTCACCGGTACTACTTGTGGTTCGTCAGTGATGCTTGTTGTCTGCCGGTAATGCATTTTGTCTATGTTTTTCATCTGAGTATACTAATGGCAAAATAATGTCACCAATCTCCCCCTTTGACATTACTATCAAAAACATGATATGTGCAACATACTAAGTATATTAGTATGTACACTTGTGTATACTTCTGCCTTAGTCATTTGAATGACTCCCCCTATGTATATCCTAGTAAGTGTAAGTATAAATACATACTATATACATTGCCTTTCCTCCTTTTTTGATTCTAAGGACAAAGGTACTTACAACTTCTCAAAAAAAAGTGGGAGTGTGAGGACTTGATTTCCTCTATCATCTTCTCCCATTTTTCTTTTAGCATTTCTAGAGCCATGTGCTCTAGTGAAATTCTTACATGAATATCATAGATGCTGTCTACTACAGACATCTTTGGGGTTGCTATAAGTTTCCTAGCATCTGAAATATGTTGCTGAAGTATTGTGAGATTTGGTAAGATGTGAGCTTGGAGTTCTATGATCTCACCTCTGAATTGGGTCTCAGCATCCCATATTTCCTGCCTTAGCCTATTTGCCTCAATGACTATGTCATGATGTGATTTTATGCTATCTGCATGTGAGGTTAGGCTTTGTGCACTCTTAGTGACATTTGCATCAATTTATGCAAGCTTGTCACTGTTCTCCTTTGCATATTTGTCAAGTGTGCACATTTTTTGAACTAAGGTTATTGCCTCTGCAATCATTGGTTCCATTTCATCAGTAAGTTTTGAGAGTTTAACCTTGTTCAATGCCACTTCTTCGCTTATCTTATCAATTAGCTTGTATTGATATTTCTTCTCTGCTTTTTCTTCCATTGCTTGGTCGGCTTCTATCCCTTGATCTGTGATAGCGTGAGTAAGAACAACAATTTGTTCCTTAATTGAAGCATTTTCATCAATTTTTACTTCAGGAACCAGTTGTTGGAGTATTTCCTTAGCTTTTTCAAGTGCCATGTTTTCTCTATGTTCTTTGATCATCTTCTTTTGTATGGCTTTTCGTTGACAGAGCACTCCAACTCTTGTAGTTTTTCACTGTCCAAAGTGGTGATGTCCCAATTGGGTACTTCAATGACTTCATGTAGTGTGATAGCCAATATGTCTTTCTTTACTATTTTCTTCTTCTTCTTCTTTGGCTGGTTGGCGGTGGCAGATTGATGTAATACCATCTGCAAAGCCTGTGATTGTGTAGATTTTTTTGGTGAGTGTAAAGATGTTGAGGTATCCTTTTGTACCTGTTCTGTGATCACTGGCTAGTTTTGTGAAGATGTCTCCTCATGATCCTTGGGTGTGTCAACAAATAGGTCTTTTAATTCCTCATGTCTCTTTACACTCTCATCCTTTTCTTGTTCTACAATCTTCTTTGAGGTATCCTCTGTAGGTTTCTCTGCCTCTTTCTGTTGTTCCTTTGATGTATCTTTCTGCTCATCGGTGTCATCCTTCATTTCTATGTCTGTATCCTTGGGAGTATTGGATGCAGCTTGATTTTCTTTTGTACCCATATCTTTGGGTATATCATCATCTTTCTTGGATGATTTGTCTTGGCTGGACTGTATATCGATAGCATCTATCAATATAATCATATTTGTAGGCGTATTGACAGTTGCAGTGTCAATAGCTTTGTCATGTTCGTCTGTATTAACCTTTGTAGCAGTGATATCTTCATCTTTTTGCATATCTGCTACAGGGTCTTTTCCTGTAACGGTGTCGACAATGTTGTCTAACCATGATTCATCATTGATATCCACATCTAAGTTACCTTTAATTGTGAGGTCCTCTTTGGCAACTTCTTCATCCTCTAAGTTAATGTGGATGGGACTATCCAATGCTTGATCATGTTGGCCATATTTTGACCAATCATCATCTATAACATATTTTTGTTTCTTCCCTGTTGTCTGTAATTCTTCATCATCCAGCTCAATTGTTGAGTGACCTGCTATGTTGATAGGATCCTTTGTAGGACTGTTTGTCTCTGCAGGTTTTAGTATACCACTCCACATTTTGTGAGTGTCTTCCTCCAGCTCTATAAGTTTCTCTTGAAGAAATTTGTAAGCTCTTTGTTTAGGTGAGAATTTCTTTGTATATTTCTTCATGACTTCATTGATTTCTTCTCTTGTTGATTCAGAAGGCATAAGAGAGACTAGTACTCTTTCTCTTATCCTCTTCTCCTCATGAAGTGCAATAGTGAATCTAGAGGATATCTTATCCAAGAGTTCTTGTGGAACATCTTGTTTTTCGAAGTGTAGTGGGACATAATAATGTCTGCACATTTTTGCAATTACTGCATCTTCTATCTTATTTTGTTCTTATGCATCCCATCTTAACCATTTTCTTATTTTTGGGTGTCCAACAGATGCAGTTTCAGAAATGTACTTACATATGTCATCAATGTCTTCAGATGGTGATGTAAGCTTTGCCTTTTCCTTTGCTAGTCTGACCGCGTCAGGTTCATCCATTGCTATATCTTCTAATTCTTCATCTGTCTAAACATACTTTCTCCTCTTTGCAGGTGCCCTAGGTGGTTGTTTGGCCTTTGCAGGTGCAGGTTTCCTCTTGTACACCTTCCCTTTTACCATAGGTGAAGGACTAGTATCCTTAGCCGTTTGGCTTCTTGTTCTAGACTGTTTGGTTGGAGGAGGAGGTGATGAATCAGATTTCTCTTCCTCTGATTCTTGTTGCTCTTCTATTTCACCGATGGAGAGCTGTTCTTCGGTGTCTTCCTCCTTACTCTGTTCTTCCTCCTTACCCTGTTCTTCCTTTTCTTCATCAGAGGATATGTTCAGGTTCTTCTTTATGTTCTTCACCATTCTCTTAGACTGCTTTACAGCCTTCTTGACAACAAGTGTTGTTTTAATTTTCTATTTGGCTTCCTCATATGTGCCAAATCTCAGTTGTTTGTTGTTAACGAGTTCATTCAATAATGCCTTTATTGCTTCTTTTGCTAGCCTAGATTTGATTTCATAATCAACCTTTTCTACCCAAGATTTTCTTGGGACTACTACTTGAATGTAGGTGAAGTCAGTATCCACCATTAAAAAATGTCATCTTTTTATTCCTCAATAAGACTTTCATGAATTCTATTCCTTTCTTTTAGCATATCCTTAATTGCCTTAAAGTACTCATGCATTACATTGTCAAAATCTGTGCCTAGTGTTTCAAAGTATTCATTACTCTGCATGGTAATAGGTCTGTTGGTGTCCCATGTTACTTTTCCAATTGATGGAAAGTACTCTTCGAAGTAGAAGAATATACATAATATGAGGGAACCGAACTTATATGTGTTTGTCCGTGAAGACCTTACGATGCACATGTTCTCCTCAAATTGATGCAATAGGATCTCTGCTAGATCCATCTTCTTCCCTAGCTTGATGATTTTGTAGGCTGTGCTCATTGTTGTGCTAGAGATACTATTCATTCTACTAGCTTGAAATATTTTGTATCCAACTACGCAAGCACCAAATTTTAGCTCTATGTCGATGATAGTGTTTACCTTCAGTGCCCTCTTATCTGATTTAGCACCAGTTGACCTTTCCATTTTTGCAATAGAAGGATGTTTGTGAGCCTAAGGTTTGTCAGTTTTTGGATATCCTGTTACTGCATGTATAACATCTTTTGTTATAGCCTTTTGCTTGTTCAACCACAAAGCGTTGTTATGTACTCTTCTTAGAACAATCTTAATCCATTCTGTTTTAAAAACCTTCAGGAAATGAAGTGCATTTGTCAGACCTTTTACTTCTAAGTGTTTATGCTCTTCTTTGAGATTTCCACCATCATCACAAAGTGCCTTATAGGCGTTATCTAGGCCTAGATCTCCTATCTCTGAGATCTTGCTGTTTATATAGGACCTAACGTCCTCGACCAATAAAACCCTAGTTGGGATTCAAGAGAATGCTCCAGAATCATCTGGTTGAGAGGCAATCTCAGGATGTAACTTGTAATTTGGTTCTGCACATGCCCCTCTTTTAACAATGTTAAATGGTTTTTTCTTGTCCTCCTTAAGTTTTTCTACCCTAGATGTCGATGCCATCATTTTCAAGATTTTAGGGCTTTTTCACAAATCAAAATAGTGCTTATCGGTGAGTGAATAAACTTACTGAGTGTCTGTGATCTCCTTTGAATCTATATGCTCCGTGAATGACTTCTAATGGGTCACTTCTTAATATTTCTCAAAATCGCTTTGTTCTGCTCTGCTCTGCTCAAAAATTGCGGGTGCAAAAATGAGCTTACCCGTCGGGCTTTTATACTTTTTGGTGCCCTAAGTTGTCATTAATGCTTACCAACTTTGTCAGTTTATGAAGACTACCTCCGTCGGTAAATATATTCATAACTCTTTCGGTGTCTTTGCAAAGTGTCAGGGTAGCTTAGCGGTGTTGGAGACTTCACCGATGACCGTCGGTGATATTGCGACAACAACTTTTGTAGATTTAGTGTATACCGATACTTGTCAGGTTACAATTTGTGTAATGACCGATATATTCTGGTAAGTATTGCATGTCTTTTTTGTGTGTGTTCACTGATGCAGATTGTGCCCAATAACCGATGGTTGCTTTACAGTAAATTGTTAAGTAACAATATATTGCATCTTTATTCATGCCTATATAGCAATATGAACTATGTGTAATGGAATTGATGCATAATAAAACTTGTGATAATGCAGTTCCATACTTACTTGTGCAATCTAGTTAGATGTAGTGATGTCACCGGATCCAGTGGATGGGGTGTCACCATTTGCATTGCTTGTACTAGCAGCTTCAGTGTTTGTGGCTTTTACCCACATCTTGTTTCTCATTCTTTTGAGGTCATCAATGGTATTTCCATTGGGATGAGTATTTGTGTCTGTCAATCAGTCTTTGCAATCTTTTATCACATGTCCAGCTTTATGACAGTGTAAACATGCCATACCTAGATTGGACCATCCTCTTGACCTTTTGGTCCATTTTCTCATACAGTTGGCAGTAATATGACCATACCTTCCACATGCTGTGCAATTTGCCCATGTGTTATAGTCCCAAACATATGAGTTACCTTCTCTTGCTGGTTTGTAACTTTTATCATTCTCCTTTGGAGTCCAAGCTTTGTTATTCTTTTTATAGCATTCCTTATGTGTATTCCCATTCATCTTGCATGTAGGACAATACTTGTCCATATAGGTTTTTCTCTTTGGATTCATCACTTTGGATTTGCACTCATGTGCCTTGTGTCCTTTCTTTTGACATTTATAACAATTACCAATAAAA
>MU223332.1:2966031-2976686 GCA_018584345.1 Thuja plicata
TGATAAATGCAATCTTCACTTGCTGATAAACAGATCCTCTAAAGCTCCAAAAATACTATTAATCATCCTTCCATGATTGAGTATTACCTTTATCTGCTCGTCGGTAGCCTCTGTGTGTTCTTGATAACTGATGTGTTCTATTTCTTCTCTTTGCATGAATTCTACCTTCTGCTCCTTAGATGCTCTTCGTGGCTATCAATTACAAAGAATTCATGTTCTTACAATTGAGTACGAACATTTATTGACACTAATCTAGGCTCAATTCTTGATTCATGCATTTACACGTTAACTCTAGATTCAAGTTATACAACTTGATCTTGACCTGTAGTTAGATATGCTTTAGATCCGTTAGGATTCTTTAAAGCATTTACATAAAGCTTGCATGACCATAAAAAACAAAAAAACAATTCTACAAAATAGAATAACTTTGTCTTATCCACCATGTATAAATCAGATCCACAATTCACGGCTTTTCTGACTGTTGGTTCTGACGGTCGGTGTTCTTGGTCATCGGTGTTCCTTTTTCTAAACATGTCGTCGGGTATGCTTGTATGTTCTTGTCGGGTTTATTCTGGAAACTATGTTTCTAGTAATGCTTGGGTTCGCTGGTAATGCTTGTGTTCACCGGTAAAGCTTGTCACATTTATACTTAGCATTTTTCTCAAAATTCTTTGTCCTGTCGGGTATGTTTTCATTTCACCGGTACTGCTTGTGGTTTGTCGCTGATGCTTGCTGTCTGTCGGTAATGCATTCTATCTGTGTTTTTCATCTGAGTATACTAATGGAAAAATAATGTCATCAGGATCATCCTTCATTGTGAAATGAAGTATGTGCAACATTTGGATGTTGATAAAGTGATAAGTGCACTAAAGGTAGAAACAACACATAAAGTAGAATGTGATAACTAATATCACAACCTAAAGAGGAATTTCTCCTACACCATGTGGAAATAAGGGTGAAAACTCTTAGGTGTCTCAAATGTAAACTACTATGCATTAATTATCATAAGTAAGCTTAGGTAAAGTATAATTAGTGAATATTTGATTATACCAATAGATAGGAACTCATAATTTGTCATCAAAGAGGAAGTGAAGATCCTGAAATATGTCCCCAATGTCTACCATGTGTGACTCAACAAATAACCCTGCAAAATCTTTCAAGAATTTATCACACAAAGTTGAAACTGGAAGGGAACTATCAACCTGGTGAACTAAATTAATAGGGGTCGTGCATGATCCAATACCAAGGTTATCAAGAACAGTAAAATATAAAGATTGAGATGGTGTCTCAATGTGAGGAGTAAAAAATAAGAGACAAACCTCTTATCCTTCTAGACATGAAAGACTTGTGGTACACTCAAGCATTTCAAAATAGCCACAATCATAGTGTATATAATCTACATGTACTAGGGGAACAAGACAATCTACTGCATGATCCTCTAGAAATGGAGAGATATGAGGGTCTTCATAGATCTCTCAAAGGTGAGTCCAAAGTATGCGAAGACAATCAATGTCCAATAAAGTACACATAGTGTCATCATCAACATTAGAACTAATAAATCCTACAATATAGTCATTAATGATCCTCTTCTTATATATCACCTAAATAGTGCACCCTTGCTGAGTAAACTCAACCTACATGTGAACATTGGAAAGCGTCCCTGATTATGAGCTTAGATAGTGGAAGCTAATCTCTAGAGTAAGTTGGTTCTTATAGAAACTTCACCTAAAACTATCTAAAGTAATCTTTTTGAAGAGGAAAGAGTAAGAAAGATACATAAAATGAACCTATTTTCTAAGGTGATGCACCAAATGATGTTTTTAGACTTACACAAACAATTAACACACAGTAAAACTAGTAATATGAAGGTTTTCTTACACAACCCAATAATTCATAACCTTTGCATTAACAATTTATAAGAAGGATTAATAAGACTAATCCTAGCAAGAGAAATATGTTTTCTCACAACTTAAAACTAATTCCTATGGCTAGCACAACTCACAACATGCAAAAATATATGTATTCTTACATAAAGGCACCAACATGAAATACAATTCCAAAGACAAATAAAATTACAAGAAACTACATTAACACAGAGGTCACACAATGTTAGAAGAATGGGAAGGCATAAACTGCTTATTACTTCTAAAATGGTGTTACAATGTTGTGTTACTTTGAAAATGAGTTTCAAAACTCTCCACTTCTGCCAAAGAACTCAGAAAATTACAATATCCTTGAAGTGAATAGAAATAACTAACGTCAAAAAGAAGCTTTTTACAATACTTATGCTTTTGAAAAAGAAGTTGCATAAGAATATGGACCTTAACCTACGTGGTCAAATTCATTCAAAAAGCCTATTTTTTAGGCCCATAAAAGACTCTAAAAAAGCCTCAAAAATGGGAAAATAGTCAATCCATGACTTATTCTACCATTAAGGATTCTAAAAGAAATCCAGATACCCCTAGATTGACTCAAATAACCCTATATACCCAACAAATATCTAGCAACCTCTCCAAACCAAGTCAAAACCTCCTAAGCACTAGGTACCCTCATAAAAAAATTCAATCTTATCCCTTTGGCTCATAATTATAGATAAGTTCAATTACTATTATTTAGCATTGTAAATAGCATTTAATAAAATGATTTATAAAACATCATTTTATTAATGCATTCACATTTAGATATGATTCAAAATAAAAGCAAAAGAACATATGCACAAGGAGTTTTAAATTTGGCAAAGAGGATATTATTTGCAAGAAATGTTTTTTTTACTAAGGAAAAAAATGGCTAAGTGGTTGGCCTTATTAGGGTAAAAGAAACCCTAAAATCAAAAACTAACTCTACTTCCTTCATTTCATTTTCAATTTGGATTTTCTGAGTGTCGTCATGGATAGTAAGGGTTTCTATGGAGTGAAATAATTTTTTTCTTTGCAGATTTTCCTGAAGTTCTGAAACTCTTTGAAGCCATTCTCTTCACTATACAGGTAAGTTTCATCTCTGCGAACTAGGTTTATGTAGGTTGCAACTTGTGATTTTGTATTTATGCTTTGGAGATATATTAACAAAATTAGAACATGTGGTTCTTGATCCTCTAAGTTTTAGCCGCTTTGAGTTCCATCTTTTCTTTATGGTGTAGGATACTTCATGGCTTTGTTACAAGAACTCTAAAAATGTAAAATGCTTAATGTCTCTATAAATTTTATGATTAAGGGCTCAAGTTCTGATTTTGTGTTGACCGTGGTTTTACATATAGTGTTCTCAAGCTTTTCTCGCACAAATTCTATGGAAAAATATCAATCTCTCTAGATATTTCAAGCATACCAATGTTATTCCATTAAATTGATTTTGTAGTTTTGTAGAGCCTTTTTTCTATTATTGGTACTTGAGGGTTTTTTACTGGTATATTGGAGCCTTATTAGAGCTTTCACGACTATCTTTGTTTCATTTGTGCCTTCTCTAAGTTCTTCCTTTCATAAGTTTGAGCTCTATTTCTTTGCAAATCACGACCTCCATACTCTGCATCTATGTGTATAGTCAGAAAATGGAAGCACTTCCATTGTAGATGTGTTTAGCCTTCTGAGTAAGTGGTTTGGGGTCATGAAAAGCGCCTTGAATGGGTTCCTGATCTTGACATGGCTTCCCCCCTATTCTATCCCTCTTTCCACTCCTATTTAGCCTGATTTCTGCATTCTGAACTGCAGATTGGTGATTCTGGGCTTCAGGATTAGGGTCGACCTTTTAGGTCTATGTTGACCTTGACCCTGACCTAGGTCAAGGTTGACCTCAATCCTAACCTAGGTCAAGGTTGACCTCAACCTTGACACAGGGTTCAGATCCTGGGGTCTCATAGTTTTGGATGTCAGTCTTTGCAAAAAGTATTTTCCCGCTTCCAGGTCGGCTGTTTCGGGTTCCGAAGTGTCGATTCCTAAATTATATTTAATATAGGTCCTCTCCTAGGGGTAAAGGCTTTAATGGAAATTTAATTCTCCTATTTCGGCCTCCTTAGAAGATTGTGCCCTAATTTCATATAAAAGGGAGTCTTTCTCCCCTCATTTTCTCTAAGTCCTCTATGAAAGCCTATCCATCCTTGAGCAATTGAAAAACATCATCAAGTGAAGATTCAAGCAAGAAATCAAGAAATATTCAAAGCAAGGATTCATCCATCCACTCAAGCATCCATTTTCATGAAGGAGATCCATTGGAGTCCATTCAAGGATTCAAGCTACATAGTGCCCTTTTGGTGATCTCTTCATCCACCTTCTTCTAAGTCTATTCCAAATTCAAGAACCCATTCAAGACTTGGTGTTAGAGATCTACAAGAAAGAGATTGAAGACATCCTACCTTTCTACATTCTACATTTTGAAGCATACTTGTGGATTCAAGGATTCGAATCCGCCACAAGGACTTTTCCAGGCGAGGTGAATTTATGCATTTACTTTGTCTATATCTGCAATTTCAATTACATATATTTGAGCTTAATTCCTAAACCGGGGTTTGACCAAGGCAAACCCCTCTCCAACAACAAAAAATCCCCTTTTTCTTGCAGGTACAGGTACAGAACAACAGATTTGAGACCAGATCTAGATACCCTTTTCAGCTTTCTTTCGGACGATGTGAACAGATTTTCTGTCAGACCTGTGCAGGTCAGGGTCGACATTATTGGGTCAGGGTTGACACTTGTGGGTCAAGGTTGACCTTTTTTATAAGATGACATTGGAATGGAAAAATATTTCTAGGTTTTGTTCATCTCTGCATTCTGGTTTGGGATCAACTGTCAGTTTTTCTAGAAATAGTCTGCAGACCTCAAAAAATAGCATTGTTTGATCTGCAATATTTCAAGTTTAGTGCATTTCTCCTACTTCTTCAATTACTGTCATATATCATATCTATACATATAATTAACAAAATTTAAGGTATCTCTCTTGTTATTCTCCTTTCCAAATAGTTGATTCATTTGTGCATTAACCCTTCTCTTGGGTTGATCAACTTGGATCTTCCATTTGTGCATTTGGGAATAAATGAGAAACATCTTATCTTCTCCCTAATCACAATTGAAATATACAATCAATACAATTCAATTAAATATAAAGTAAAGTTAAGGAAATCAAACCATAATTAACATTCAAACCCCCCATCAAACACGATTTCCCCCTTTACACTATGTATTACCATGCTTCTTCCTTTGTATTTATGCTTTGGATATCTATTAAGAAAAATAGAACTTGTGATTCTTGATCCTCTATATTTTAACCACTTCGAGTTCCATCTTTTCTTTTTGGTATATGACACTTCATGGCTCTATTACAAGAACTTTGAAAATGTAAAATTATTAATGTCCTTGTAACTTTTATGATTAAGGGTTCAAATTATGATTGTGTGTTGACTGTGGTTTTGCATATAATGTTCTCAAGCTTTTCTCTCACAAAAGCTATGGAAAAACATCAATTTCTAAAGATATTTTCAGGCATACCAGTGTTATTCCATGAAATTGAGTTTGTAGTTTTATATAGCCTTGTTTCTATTACTGTGACTTGAGGGTTTTTACTGGTAGATTGGAGCCTTTTTAGAGCTTTCACAACTATCTCTATTTTATTTGTGCCTTCTCTAATTTATTCCTTTCATAATTTTGAGCTTACTTTCTTTGCATACCGCAACCTCCATACTTTTCATATATGTTTTACCATGCTTCTTCCTTTCCTTTTTCAGAAAATCTCAAACCCCTTGTCTTAACACAGTTATTTTGGGTTTATTCCACTTCATCATTCATTACATGGACCTTTTGAGGGTTTCACTCCATGCTCTAGTTCCTTTACCGTGTCAAAATAGAAATGTTCTATATGTTTGAAACATTGTTTCCTTATGGAAAAAAAGAATATGGAATTTCCTTATAACAAAACAATAAAAAGAATTGAAGTTTCATGATTGCACTATGTTTCTCTATGATTGACATGAAATATTTATCATTCTTGTCTAAACTTGTTAGTTTCTCATGAAATAATTTTGTTCTTACGTCACGATTTTGCATGTGAATGTTGATATTGTGTATGCAAAATACCTGCATAGGATTAGTTCAATCAATTCAACTAAAAAACATGAAAGATTAAGCTAAATATAACTTTGAATTGAAAATAATTTATAAGTATCCCATGGTTCTCTAATGAGAAGGATGATATGAATGGTCTCAGATCTTACATTCCTAAAGTGACAACCTCTAAATTGAGAGTGAAAATATGATGAAAAGTTAAGCTTAAAATGAAAATCCATGTAAAACTAAGCCAAATTTGCCTATCTAAATGCTCAATTCTCCATGATAATGATGTGAAGCTAAATTTAATTTGCCTCTAGAGATAATAGCATAAAATTAAACTCCTACAATGAATGCAAAATGACAATAATGGTGATGCAACATGAGAGTGGATCCTTTGCTCTTAGAATGCCTCCTCTTTATAGAATTCCTAAAATTAGGAGCATGGGTTAAAGTAGGTTTGATTCAACTCATGGTTAACCAAGTGAGTAAGTTGGTTGTTTCAAGTATTGGGAAAAAGAGACAAAGATGGATGGTCAAGATTTTAAAGACAATTTGGATGGTGGAGATAGTAAAGCCTCTTGAGTGATCTATGTGATTCAAATTCTCTCACCTCACTGGTTGATTGATATTTTGTCCTTTTGTGGTGGGTGAGAATAATCAATTTTAACAATTTATTTAATTGATTTAGTTTATCCATGTCTCCCCTTGAATGGGTTGGGTTAAATTTGATTTAAACAATATAATTAATTAAATAAAATCAATTGCACAATTATTTGATCTTTTTAATTTAATTAATCCAATATCTTTGATTTCAATCAATTCATGCTTTGATCTTAAATTTCTTGATTTTCCTTGCTTGATTTTAGTTTGAATTTTCTTTGACCAATTTAGGGTGTATACAAATGCCCCTCTTTAAATCAATGTGTGAAGCACATTGGTTCAAAGAATCACTGATGTCTAACTTTTATTTGATGTTAGATCCACTAATTGATGTTGATTTGAATATATTGATTTGATATGTCATGCCCAAAAATTAGGCAAAACACAACTACAATTTTTTTTCTAAAGACTAAAGTTTAACTAAGTTTGTACAAACACATGTCTCCGAGATAACTATGAGTTGTGTTTAGTTTCTAGAATAGCTACAAGGGTAGAACACATGACTACCATATGGTGGTTTAACATAGCTCCATTTGAAGGACCTTCCTTTCTATCCACAATTATAATCTGCATAAACATATAGGTTGACCATGGAGGCTCACCTCCCAACCTAGGCCTTTGTAAGGCCACCCCCGAGCAAGGGGATCCAGAATGGAATGGGTAACAATTAGGTAACCCAAAAAAAACTTAGGAACTCACTCAAACATAGAAACACAAAAGAAATATCCCATACATGGTAAAACAGGAGGAAGGTCTCCAAGAGGCATTCCTAAAATAGGGGTGGTGGCAGACTGTCATAGGAGGAGAAGCCAAAGTATAAAAAATAATATTCTAAGCCACACATGGACTTGGAATGACCATCTACACAAGATGCAGCAAAAAATTCCTCCTTATGTCCCCCATGTGCCCTTAGACATACTTTGCATCATGGGTATCAAGAACCCCATGTATATCCCTCCACACACGGGAGACTCTGCACTATCTTGGAGTCACTTCCTACCACCCCTTCAAAGTTTCTCTATCCCACCCCCCCCAAAAGGTGAGTATGCCTTGAAGAATCTCATTCACAAATGAAATTACAAAATACAAACAACATACTAACACACCCAAAAACTCAAAACAAGAAACCATAAAATACCAAGGACTCCATTAATGGAGTTTCCAAGCTCCCATGCATACAAAAGAAAAACATCTACACTAAGGAAAAACCAAACTTGCTCCAAGATTATGATAAATTATAAATTCTTGAGTTGAGAAATCCTTCCAAGGTTATCTCTATCAAGCTCCTCCAATCCTAGAAATGTCTCTAAAGGTAAAGAGTGGGTGAACAACCCAAGCTCTCCCTAAAATCTTCCTTATAAAGGAAAACCTCCAAAAATATATGGAATCAATAAATGATGAGGAGACCTCAACCATCCCTTCTTCCCACTTGCCTTCTTTCTCCATAAATGGAATTAAATGCAACTTGGGAAGAAAAGAGGAGTTAACCCAAACTTTACAACTCTTCAAATTCATTCAACTTTAAAATGAATACTTTAGGGGAGTAATAAATGAGTTTTAAGGCTCTTAATGAGTTGAAAATGACCCCTAACCCCTAGGGTACCATGTTGGGTAGCTAAAATTGATCTCGGCTACCTTCTAGGAGCCTAAATGACCCTTCTAAACCCCACCTAAATTTTACCCATGAATTTTTAAGTCAAGTTGACCATCTAGAAACTTCCTAACCCAAAGTAGGCTTGGGTACTACACTTAGGTAACCCCTAGATAACCCTACACCTATCCTAATTGCAATAGCTAATGAACTGCAATTGATTGTATGTTTGAATTTATTTGTTGATAATCAACTGAGTTACAGATGTGATGATAAACATTATCAGTTAATGTATTATCATTGATGTTAGCTTATTTGAGTATCATTATGGTGACAAACATCTACTATGGATTGAAGATCTGGAACAAAAAAAATTTATGTGGTTTGTAAATTAAGAGTTATGTATACACTGAGAGACAGTGAACACCGAGTAAAACATATTGTATACCGAGCACAGTGATAACCGAGCTAGGGATCGCCGACACAACACAGTATTACTGAGCAATTTATTCAAACTGAGGCCGACTAGAATTTTGAGCTGACAATTAATGATTCTGAGGTAAAAGATAAATCTTTTTATGTTGATCAAACGGTTATGAAAATTCAAGGAAGATCGGATGACAAAGATTGAAACATGTTTTTAACACAATTGTTGAGGATGGTTTAAGTGGAAAAACATACGATGGAGATTAAGCAGCAAAATCTAAAGGATGGAAATTAAATAAGCTATGATGTCTATATAAGAGATAAGAGATTCATTTGAATAACATGATGCTATGATGTGCACATGTGAAGTTTATGCATGATTGATCAAACTGGTTAAAGAAATAACTGAGTATTTTCTGCAAACATTACCGAGTGACAGAGGAAAGAGCATTACCGAGCTTAACAGAGTATGGTGAATTAGATGAAATGAAGTGAACAAATTGATTAGAGGTATTATGTACTTAGCATACATCTGCAAATTTGTAAAACAGAGTTGTATTTGAATCAGATCATTACTGTATCAGTTTAACCATTGTTACAGATAAATATCTTAACTGAGTATGACATAAAAGTCTTTATTATGACATTATAATGAATGTTGAGTGTTTTCTTGTTGACCCTATAGTGAATACATGGTCAAGAGATAACTATTAGTTTTAAATCCTCTAACCAGGTCACATTTAATAGTGTGGATTGTAACCTTTAACAGGGTTGGCTCTTCACCGAGCTCACTTCAAAAAAGGGAAATATTTTGGGTTACCGATCCCAGGTGGTTTTTCCCTTAGCAGGGTTTCCACGTTAAAAAACTATGTCAATGTCCATGAATGTTGTATATTTTTATTTTTCTTTACACTTTACTTTATTGACATTGATCGGTAATAAATATATTAATTTACTAATACTCGGTAATCACTATTAACTAAAGTTTGGGATTACAGAATACATTTTACCGGGTTGAATTATATGTTTGAAATTTTTTTATATACATCTGGAGGAATTTGGGACTGTAGGATAATTGGGAGCTAATTGATTCACCCCCCCTCACAGATATTTTAAAAATTGGTATCAGAGCATAATTGGTTTAGTTAGTTTCTAAAGTTAGTAAGAATGACATTTGGGTTATTCATAGTGGTTGTACACGTCACATGACTGGAGATAAAGGAAAATTTGAATTTTTTGAACATTATGATGCTATATCTATTAGAATGGGAAATGATACACCTTGTCAAGTGAAAGGAAAAGGTACCATTATGCTGAACAATCAAATCAAATGTGAGAATGCATCTTGGGTGAAAGGACTTAATTATAATATGTTGAGTGTTTCATAGTTGAATAACACAGGTCACTGAGTTGCATTTGAAAATAGAAAATCTAGAATCTATGATGGAATAGGAAAGTTGATCGATACTGGTGAACAATCAAAAGGTAACCTATTCTATCTTGACACTGCTAAAACTACTTGCTTATTGGAAAAGAATGTGTTGGAAATACAATAATGGGAAAGCAAGATACTGAAAGGGGGGTTGAATCAGATCTTCAAATTTAAACAGTTAAAACAAACTGATCCACATTCATACATATATGAATCTAATGTAATATCAAATAGGTAACCTAGAAACCCAAATAGGTAAAACTGGAGTGGGGATGACACCCACAAAATTCTTCACTACTACAGTAATAAAGTGTGTCAGTTAGGGCTACAAAAGTTGATTACAAAATGCAATCTACCCTGTTAAAGGTCTGCCTGGTTAAGAGCTAAAGGTCATTACAATCTACCCTGTGAAAGGATTTCAACTTACAATAAAGTAAGCACTATGTTAGGAGATTTAGAAAGGTCTGCTAGAACCACTTTGTTAAGAGATTTTCACCTGATACAATGATTAGAATGT
>MU223332.1:2988867-3011652 GCA_018584345.1 Thuja plicata
TAGAGAATGACACAATGATATACCCTAGGGAAACCTTTCGGAAAAAACCCCAGCACTCCAAAACCTGCACAATGTATTGATCAAAACTATTACAGCTTACAATACACTTGCAATGCAAGTTCTTTCAAAATATTTCAAAAACCCTTGAAGACAAATCACGGCAGCATAAAACGTTCCAACAATACACTCGCATCACTGCTCTTCGCAACCCTAAAAAATGCTTATATCATGCGCTTCACGTTTTAGGGCTACTCCCAAAGATAACCGTAGTAGGGTTTTACCATTCTCCGAGAAAATAGGAAACCCAAAATTGGATTATGTAACTAATGAGTTTGCGATCTACATCGATTAAGGTGATGAGATTTGGAGGTAATTTCAATTTGGTGATAAGTTTTCTTATGTTTTTGGCTGACTTGATCGATAAAACATATTATGGGCGATTAGTAAAACATTTACTCAAATTTATCAGTTGCCACATGTCTTCACCTGTCATTGAATCTTCCTGACATAGCTCTTATGTGTCATAGGAATCCATCATAACCGTTTTAGCCATGATCTCCTTACACACAATTCAAGATGCCGACACATCAACATTATTTGCAAGAAATACATTTTACAAAACAAATAATAAGAATAGGAATTATCCAAGGTTGAGACACCTTATTCCTAACAGAAATATCGGGTCTATTGTGGACTACATATTGAAACTTACCAATAATAGATCGGTAGAGTGTCTCATTGACTTTTTGTGACTTGTCCTCTTTAGATAACTTGTAGCCAGTGACCATTGGTGTTTCAATATGGATGGTCCACCAACTTACCATGAGCTCATAATTCATGATATTCTTCTTCAAGACCCTCTTTGTGAACCAAAATTTCAAAATTGTGGGTGGTTGGACTACTTGCTAACGTTGAATGGATATAATGATGAGATTGCAACAAAATTTGCTCAAAATTTTTCTAATGGAGAGGCAAAATTGAAAGGACTAAAAGTCATTTCTGTAGAAGAACAGATAGTAGAGGTGACGGGGTTGCCTGTAACTGGAGATAAATTTCTTGTAACTAGAGATTTAAGAAGTGCAAGGGCTCAACTCACCCATCCTGGTGATCCTCAACTTGTTGTGAATAAGCAAGGAACCAGGAGGGTTTCTCTAACTCCTAAATGACAACATGTGGTCATATATATTATGAAGTATTTGACATGTGAAGGGAGGGAGTCTTGTTTGCAATCAATCAATTTCATTCTTTTGATCCATATGCGACATGGGAGAAGAATGAATGTGCCAAATGTTCTCTACAATTTAATTTCCATTAGTGCAGTAGAAATCTAGAAAGGTAGGCCACACTTTGTGTCCCATCACTGTTTCATTAAATTTTTAGTGAAAAATTATTTAAGTGATGTTTCTCAAATGACCTAGATGAATTTGTTAAAGTTAGAAGGTTTAGAATTGAGAACATGGAACCAAGGGGTCAAACTTTAACCCCAGATAATTGGTAGACTAGAAGGGGTTGTCAACTTAACTATGAGAGACTCATCATCTAGAGCATCATCTATTGTAGAGTTTCTTGCAACTAAGCCAAACTTATCTGAACCTTCATCCTCTGGCAGTGATAACAATCCCTCAGTGAACCCTAGTGTTGAAACATCATTGCAAACCCTAATGAGAACTAGGGTTGTTGCTAGAAATGAAAAAGGGAAAGATAAGGAAAGTGAGGTTAGGGAAGAAAATGAAAAGAAATAGAAAAATCTACTAGAAAATTAAGTAAAGTCAAACCTCTTAGGGTTAGAGAGGAAATACCACAGCGGAGAAGCCACTGTCTTAGAGGAAAACCTAGGAAGGTAACACAACCTAGGAAACCTAGTGGTAGTGTTCATATTGAATTATCAGAACCTCTTCATACCTCCTCTCAAGAAGAAGAACAAACTTCTAGCAGTCCTTTGAGGGAAAGTTCACCACCTTCCATACATGTTGAACAAAAAGATAAATCTTTCGACGAGGGTGAGTCACAAGAGGAAGGAATAGGAGAGGAATTTACTCTAGAAGAACATGATTTCTTTATGTAGGAGGATAAGTCACAAGAAATACAGGGTTTGCATGGGCTTGCTGAACTTATTACTGCCGCAGAACATATATCAGAACAAGTACCAAGAACAATTAAGACATATAAAAGGAAGATTTGGGTGTCAAAGCACATACCCCCTTCTTTTTTATGGAAATCTATAGCCTTGGAATTGTATAATGATGATGAATAAAGAAGAAAAGTGGGAAAGAGAAAAGGTGCAACTGTAGAAGGAAATTAACAGAAAAGAAGAGGACATTGTAGCATTGAAAGCTAAGGTAGACAATGTAGTTGCAATAGTACTCAAACTTATGGAATACAAGATGCCACCGAGGGTCTATTCCATGAATTTGAAGGAAATTCATCTTTCTTATAGAATAATGAGAATTATTAGAGATTTGAATCCCTCCCTTGAGACTCCTTAGGAATTCTACAGCTTATCAATCCTCTCTTGTAGCCATTGAAAACTTTCTTTGTGAATTTTATCTTCACAACTATGTTGTTCCATAGGATACTAATTGGAATCCCCTGCTCTATATTGGACAGATTTATCTTAGGGCTTAAAAGTCATGGATTTAGAATGCACACAGTTGGGGAGAGAAGTTCACGGAACAAAGAGAAGATGAGAATAACATTCCACTACTATTAAGAGTTGAGTCTAGGAATCCTTGGACTCTTTATTATGATTGGAAAAAGCTTTTGGTCACAGAATGCAAAGGGAATATTTTACCCCTAAGAGAAGAAGTGTTTCAAGAATATGAGAAGATGGCTCTTGGTAAAGGACAGACAATTATAAGGCACTTGGTGCAATGCTTGAATAGTCTGACAGATGAACTTCAACAAGAAGAACCACACTCTCTAGAAAAATATTATCCAGCTATCATAAGGGAACATAGGTACACACATCCAGGGAGGACCATACAAGATAGTTGGTTAAATCTCATCTTCCAGCTACCAATACTGTTATGGCCACTACCAAGTTGTATGGACAATGAAAATTCTTATAATGAGGACACAAAGAGAGCTAGACGGGAAAGGTTGGAAAAGGCTAAAGGATTTTATTGGAGCCTAGCTAATGGAGGATCAGGCCAGGTTACTCCTGGTGATTACAACAAATTAATGATAGGTTTGGGAACTTTTTACTTTCTATAGGACCAACAAGAAGCAAGGTTTGGGGGAAATGATGAGCCCAAGTAATGACCCCATTTTGTCAACATTTTGGTATTTTTTTGTTGTCCTTGTCAATTTTTTGGTCATGGTTAAAAGATATAGAACTTGGTCGTTAAGTATTTTATGATGTTTAGTTGAACTTTATATCATGGCTATGAACTTGTCTTTAAACCTCCTTTTTAAATGAAAAAACTCCTAAATGGTTATAGCTATGAAATTTATCCATATTAATCATAGTTATGGTTTGATGAATGTTATCTTGACATGAAATGGATATACTTATGTTGTTGTGCACATTAATGCTATGATGCAGGAGAAATTTAGGAGCAGAATTAGTAAACTCGTGTTTAAGGAGAATCATGCCATTCATTCAATGAAGGACCAAGTCAAATTGGTTCAACAAGAACCAACATTGAAGAAGTCAATATCTGATTGAATATAACTCATATGGAGAGATTCATGGAGACTTTAATGATCATTCCTAATAAGGAGTAAATCTAGAAAGAAGTGGTTATGCTATATCTTCTCTGCAACCAAACAACTAATTGTTCCTTATTTGTTACATAACTTTCCTTATTTCTTGCAATGTAATAATTTAAGTTTGCCTATGTTTTAGGAGTGGACTAGTTAGTTGTTAGATTTAGTTAGTGGTTCTCTTTAAATAAACTTTTGATGTCTCCTTAAGGGGTTAATAATTCTAGATTTTGTAGATTTATAGTCTCAGCTTATAAAGAACAGTTTCAGTTTCAGCTTATGTAACACTACTTTCTTGGATGAATAAAATGATGATTTGAATTTGTAAGAATCTTTGTTAGTTATTTAAATACTCATCCAAGGGCGTTCACTTGGTGAGGATTTCCCTATTTTTGTTCAATAGTTAATTTTCCTTCACTTCATAGTTGTCGTTCTGACATTTGTCTGTTTCTGCATCCACTGGAGACAATTTCCTGTGACTGTTCCTGCAGCCAAGGCAGAGAAGTAGTTTCATGTTTGTTTGTCTTGAACAATGTTGTTATTTGTTTGAGTTCAATTCTAGTAGTAGATTATGTTAATCATTTGATTACTTATTTCATTTCTTACAATTTCCTTTAAGTTGTTTGAAATTATGTTAGTCAATGCATCCTAGAAAAAATTTGAAATAAGGATTACCAAACAAAGTACACTATTTGTAAGGAAATCCCAAAACATTTGAATAAGGATAACCAAACAAAGCACACTGAAATATTTGAAACAAGGAGACCATATATATGTCCCCTTAAGATGGCATCATAGGACTACGGTTACATCTTAAGAAAAAATGATCAAGGATAAATACCTTCAATACCAAGGAGATATCCTTTAAGAAACATTGTGAATCTAATGCAAGCTAAAGAGGGCTTAACTCTTTTGTGGCAAGGAAGAGCTAATTGTAGTAAAATATCTTGCAACAGGTGTAAAGGGATCCTTTCAAGGGATACAAAATGAAAGGAGAAAGAGATATTTTCCCAATGACATCTACTTAAAGATGAGATCTTTAATAAAGATAGAATTGTTGATTAAAAGAGGGGTGGGAGAACAAGAATATACTCCTATATCTCTAGGTAAGGGGATTATTGGTGAAGGATAACACACTTTTACCCCAAGTGAGAAATAATCTATAATATACATACACTTTAAAGAAACACCATGAATGAAACACATCTCCCAACAAGGTAAATTGCCAATATCACATAGTGCGGAGAAACATAATAGGAAAATAGAGTACTAAGGAACTACTTTGGGATTGTGAAAAAGTATGAGATCATGTGTAATATAAATAAGATCTCTATCATATAAATCTTGAAAAAATTGTTTGAACTCAATACAATTAACAAGAGATTGAGATTAAGTATGATAAAAAGGCAATGCATACCATTATTACCTGGTTTAGGAATCTTTGGGAAATTTCAAAAAGGGAATTTGATTTTCTTACCATTTTTAAGTTTCGAAAAGATTATTTTTACTAATTTAAAATAATACTAAAGAGATATAAGTGTTACATCTTGTGGTAAAAGGGTTTGTAGGGAAGGGGAGTGATTTTTATCATAGACCTCATTGAAATATTTTCTATAGGGATTAATAGATGGAGGATGATTGATCTTTGAAGGAGGATTTTGAATCATATCAACATTAAAGAAATATTATTAATCCTTTCATCATTATCATATCCACTTTGTTAGGATGAGAAGAAGTACTCGCATCTAAAGCTTCATCTTTACTCAATGTTATGTTATAAGATAGACCATGTGTGAAATGCATAACATCATGTTGTCTCAAAATATGATGTTGGATAAGATAAGTCCTTGGAGAATAAGGTGGATCCAAAGTGATATATGTACGAAGACTAACATGCTTAGCTTGTCCTTTTTGCACCAAAGTACATTTGTGTGAAGAGGATCCAATATTACTCTTCAATGTTGTATCCCTATTAGGGAGATCATTTACACGAGTATTAATTATTTTCTCATCAATAAAAGATTCTCTAGAAGAGGTACAAGTATTATTCATTTTAATATCATCCCTAGGATTACCATTATCTACCAAAGTTTTTTGAAATCCACATATTCAATCAATTTCCTTAACAATTTCATCATATAACACCATAAAACATGGATAAAAGCCTTGAAAAATGATTATACATGAGAAATATCTTTGAAACCCTTTTGGTACATCATGTGAGAGTGCTATGAATGAATGAAAGCAACATGGAATGGAATAAGCTATTATCTAACACATGATTTTTGTAAATATAAGTAAGAAGTGGTCTAATTGGATGTGAAATAGAAAACCAATTAGATTTTTTTTAATTCCATCATGAAAGATCATATCTAAAAATCATAATATTGTAAGTAGCATTAGGTTTGCCAAAATGTAATGATGGAAAATGGGTTCATTAGTTTATGAATGTAAACCAGGAACTAGATGTATTTCCCTTGATTACATTAAGGAGAGTGAACCAACCATAGATCCAATTGAAAATGATTGAGCACGAGGTGAATTAAACTATTATTATTATAGTTGAAATTGACTATGCAAAAGGTACTAATTGGATACTAGATCTAGGGCCAAAGATGAGAAATTGGGGATTTTAAACATCCATAGAAACTTTTAGAATAGATTTGCAGACAAGGGTTACAGATTTGGAAAGAGGAGATAGAAAGGAACTTGTATATGTAACCATGGATGAAATCAAGAAGTCAATGTCTAGTAGGGAAACCTTGACCTAGGAATGTCGAGTGTAGATGTAAATTGTATTTCTAGGATCAGAATGCTTCTTAGAACCTCCCTCAAAGATTTCATCAGAAAAGTGTGGGTTGGTGGTGAGCATAGCAACACCAATCCTTCTTTTTTAGATTAAAAAAAAAACTCAATCTCTGTAGGCCTTTGTCTACTTTTCTAATTCAAGATCCATGTCTTCTAATCCTACCACCTGCACATGCAAAGAAGAGAAAATTTTGGGTTGATGGGGATTTACCTCTTGGTTAATTCTTGGTTTTGGAATTAATGATAAAATTAAAATGTAATTGAATTTAAATGAAAGTTCTGAAATA
The DNA here is from genome assembly GCA_018584345.1 of Thuja plicata. Taxonomy (NCBI): domain Eukaryota; kingdom Viridiplantae; phylum Streptophyta; class Pinopsida; order Cupressales; family Cupressaceae; genus Thuja; species Thuja plicata. The sequence continues at coordinate 2,995,668 of MU223332.1, forward strand.
CAATGCTTAATCTTATACCTTAGGCCTCTTGATGCAATTCTCTTTAGATGTGATCACATGTGTTGACACAATAACATGACATGTAATAAAGGATATCAATCATAAAGACATTCTTGCATGGAGATTATTGTCACTTGCTACTATACAATGCTTAGATCTAAAGAAGACTTGAAGGATATGGTGGGATGAAACGTCTTCTTGAGTGCTTGATGTGTTGATGAATTCTTATGATGATATGGGATGGGTAAATGAATTGAAATAATTCTCTTATATAGGGTTCTCAAAGTATTTTTTGAATTAAAGAAACATCCAATGGTCATATTATATTGAGACACTAGGATTGAGGAACATCTAATGAGAACCCTATAGGAAATAAGACAACAAGAAAGTAAGAGGGGGAGGGGGTGAATCGGTTGCACCCAAAAAATTAAATAATTTAGAACCCTTAAACCTTGAAACCCTTATACATGAAATATTTATATTTGATTTATAATGATATGAGAAAGTAAACACAAATCAGAAAAAATCCACAAGACATAGCAACTAAAATTTTATCGTGGAAACTCAAATCAGGGTAAATACCATAGAGGGGCTTGAACCCAGAATAAGACTAATACCTTGTTAGAAGTATAAGCTTATTGCATATGATGAATGCGCATGCATTCAGGAAAACTTCCTAGATCTCACTACTCAATTAGCCCTGGGAAAAACCCTAAGGAAGACTCAATCTCTTACAAACACAAATAAAACTACAATTTGGTGAATTTATCAACTTTATAGTAGCATATAATTATGCCTTGGTTAGTTCTATTGAAGTACAATCAAATCCTTGTAATCCTCTCTGACTCCTTCAGATGAGAAATTCAACCTTCACTAGATATTCACAAATTCTCAACAAGAAATCCTTGGTGTCTATGATCAATTATTCTCTTGTACAACCACACACATTTCCCTAATTCATCAATCCCTATATCAAGAACAAGTCGACAAAGAGATAACCTTTAATTTCCATCTCACCGCGCCAAAATCAATGACCCTAGTCAAAGAAACTTTCATGCAACATGATTTAATCCATCATAATCACCTCGAGATCATAACTCTACCCTAAAATGTTTTACTAATCGCCCATAATATGTTTTATCGATCAAGTCGGCCAAGAACATAAGAAAACTTATCACCAAATTGAAATTACCTCCAAATCTCATCACCTTAATCAATGTAGATCGCAAACTCATTAGTTACGTAATCCAAGAACATCCTTAGGCATCATTAAGCTCAAACAAACAATCAAATCCATCCCAGCTAACAGATTTTCCAGCATTTTATGCTCACCCCGAAAGAACACTACCACCTTCCACTGTAACACTTTAAAATGCCTTGCAAGCCTTTAGAATCACAAACCCTTTGAACTAAATACATATAACATTGTACTTAACACATTCCCAATTGTGCAACCAAAGATATCACCTTGTGTATGTGTGCGAAGCCAATCTTTGCAACTATGATACATTGGCAGACATTAAAGTTTCCAGTCACCATTTATGATCTCATAACCTAGTCAAATCATCATGTCAACACTTGAAATTTGATATGAACATAGTAGAAAACCTCTACAACATCCCCTGAGGTGTGTGTTTCCTCATTTTGAGTATCCTTCCTTCACCATACCTTTGAACATATTGTTCCTCTAGCAAAACTGCATAACAGACATGTTGCGTAACATACATTTTGACATCAATGAAAACACATCCAAACTTGCCAACGATTTCCCCCTTTGGAATTTATGGCAACATGTGATGGAAAAATAAGTAAATCAATTAGAAATAAACAATCTCCATCCTAGAAGGATAATCAACAGTACTAACAACAATATCCATAATTATCTTTCAGTCTCTCTAACTCATCTTCCTTACTATATATGATCCCGCTAGAAACAAGCTTCCCATGCTCTGATTACACACTTCTCTCACCATCAGATACACCAATCCAGCTTGAATGATATCTCTTTAAAATGTACTAGATTTATGCATCCCTTTGCATCTTAATTCTGATCAGGGGAAGAAACTAACCCTAATTTTCCTCCAAGAGTTTCCTCTTTTCAACATAATCCTTGTTCTTCTTTCTCTTTGACTTGTTTTTATGCTTTTGTCTTTTCTTTGTTTTCTTCTCCTCTTTTCCTTTGTCATCTTTCTATATTCCTTTCTCAATCTGACTCTTCCTTTCCACTTTTTTCTTCTTAGCCCCACCATCCTTCTTCACATTTTTGTCCATTCCTAGTGTATCACATGTGTCCACATTATCTATGCAATATTTTGAAATCCATGTAGATATGTTGCATCTGAAATGTATAGAAATTTTTTGTCTACTATCTTTTTCTTTCATTATAGTAGATGGACATCTACCTTTCTCCATTTTGATAGTATCATTTATCCTTTTCACACCACTGCACATGTCTAAGGCATGGTTATGCCTTTTACATCTACGAATGTGATTTTACTTTCTGCAGTCTAGGGCTCTATGACCAAAATTGCCATAATTAAAACACTTATCACTAAATTTATAAGGTTTAGGTCGTCTTACCAAAGTATTGTTGGTCTTTTTATTCTTCTTCGTATCCTTGTTCTTTTTTCCTTCAGTTTTTTTCTTCTTCTGGTTATTATCCTTCTATCTTTTAGCTTTAGGCTTGTCTTGTATAAACTTAGAACATTCTCCTTTCATAATTCTAACACCATTGTTATCTCATTCAAGCAATGCCTCAAGTTTGGTTTCTCTAATCCTAAGCTTCTCCACATGGTCATTTGTAATCACATTCTCTTCCTTAATATATTTAGTCCAATCATCATCAATTGGATCAACCTATGATATTAGGTAGATCTGATCTTGAGTTATTCTTCTCTGTGTCTGAACACCCTTATTCTTGTCACCAATGATATGATCTTCAGAATAATTTATCCTTACATACATTGGTGTCTTCTTTAGCACTGGTCTTTATGCTTCCTCTTCTCCACTTGGGTAGTATTCATCATCTGTGTTCACTATCACACTAGGAGTTTGATTCTGAATTTGTTGTTTTTGAATTTGATTATCATTAGAGTTTAGATATTATAATCATATCTATAGGGCCTGGATAGATTCCCAAGACTTTAATCCTTCACATTTGCACTCTACACTAGATTCTTCAACCTCTTGTCGTAAAACCTATAAGCTTTTCTTTTGGTAGAGTAGACAAGGAATATACCTTCATCACTCCTTGCATCAAACTTGCCTATATCCTCATCTCTCTTGATGTAGCATTTACTACCAAAAATTCTAAAGTACTTGACAATAGGCACACTTCCACACCAAAGTTCATAAGGTGTCTTACCTATTCTTCCTTTGATTTGCACTCGATTAAGTGTGTATACTGTAGTGCTGACTTCTTCTCTCCAAAACATATGCAGAATGTTCCTCTCAAGCATCATAGTCCTAGCAGTGTCTAAGACTAATTTTTTATTTCTCTCCACCACTCCATTTTGTTGTGGGGTCTACACAGTAGAACATGTCTCCTTATTCCATGCATCTCATAAAAAAGTATTTAACTCACTTGATGTGAATTATCCTCCTCTATCAGATCTCGGGGACTTTAGCTTCTTTCCTATCTCATTCTCAACCATGAACTTGAAGATCTTAAACTTGTTAAAGGCTTCATATTTTTCTCTTAGGAAAGTCACCCATACGAACCTTGAGTAATCATCAATAAGAAAAAGTATTTGTCACCTTGAAAGCTTCTTGTCTTCGCAAGACCACACAAGTCAGTATGAACAAGATCCAATAGTCCATTAGAGTTTTAAGATTTGGAATGAAAAGTAACTCTTGTCCGCTTTCCTAACTGGCATTCCTTACAAATAGCATTGTAGGCTTCTTAATTCTAGGAAAATCTCTTATAGCTGAAGTAGAACTTATATCAACAATGTTATAAAATTTTAAATGACATAGCCTTTTAAGCCACAACCAACTTTCATTTATTTGAGCAATCAAGGAGCTTCTCATACTAGTATTCAAATGAAAAATGTCACCTTTTGTTTTGGATCTTGTTGCTATCTCTATTCTAGAGTTGTTCAAGATTTTTCACGAGTCATTCCTAAAATGAAGGTCCATATCCTTTGTTCATCAACTTCCCAACACCTAGAAGATTATGTTTCAAACATTCAACATAAAATACATCAACATTATTCTTACCATCTAGAGAGATAGAACCTCTTCCTTTGATCATGCCACCAGAATTATCTCCCCATATTACCCTACCTTCATCATAATCCTCAAAACTCACAAATTTGTCCTTGTCACCAATCATATGATTTGAGAATCCACTTTCCATCACTCATTCATACTTCTTAACAACTTGAGAAGCTAGGACCTTTTCTTCAACAATACAATCAAAAGAGCTAGTAGGCGCATGATTTGTAGTCTTAGAATCTTCTTCTTTAATAGAAATGAAAGAACTAGTGGGCTTAAGATTATCAAACTTGGTACCTTCTTCCTTATCAACAATAAATGAACTAGTAGGCATATCATCTTTAGACTCGGTATCCTCATCTTTGAGATGCAAAGAAAGTGAATTCATCATAACCCTTATCAACTATAATAGATTCATCATAAAATATACCTTCATCATCACAATCAATAGCAAAGTAACAATTCTTTGTAACAATATGATTTTACTCTTCCATTTTTTAGTTCTTTCTGGACATCTAGAAGCAAAATATCCTATATTGCTGCATGAAAAGCATTTGATAGGAAAATTTCCTTTGTACTTGCCAGTAGTAGTTCTAGGTACTTTCCTTGTAAATAGTGCTTCCTTTCAAGATCTCTTTCTTCTTCTTCCATTTCCCTCACCTCCTTCTCATATATTTTCAACCATTTGTTTGGGCATCTTTTACTTGGGTTCTGATTTATTCATGTCCTTCGTAGGTGCATTAGCTTTGAATGCAATCTCAACCTTAGGTAGTGCACCACCAAATGTACTCAATTCAAAGTCAATAAGATTACCAACTAGCTTTTCCCTAATTACATATGTCACTGTCCTGATTTCCTCAATGATTGTAACTTTGTGACTATAGGCAGGGAGTAGTGATCATAGTTGTTACCCAAATTTCACTCCTGGTTCAATTTAGGTGGAGCCAAAAAAAGGGGGGGAGGGTACTTTTTGTTTTCTATTGCTACATTTTGTCCTTTCTAGTAGATGCAATAACTTTGAAATTAAAACAAAATTATTGCATTTAATGAAGAAAAGAAACACAACTTAGAAAGATTATTCTACAAATCTTCTCTGAAAATGTAATTCTTTATTCATCAAAGTATTGTTTTGCTCCACACAAGCCATGAAACTAGCTAGAACATAATTCATTGAATTTTCAATTTTGAAAAATCATATATGAATATGTGTGCATAAAAGAAAAGAAAATTAGTAAAAATTAGTAGGAGAGAGGCCAATCATGGCAAGAGTGAAAAGAAGTCTTTAGGAGCCTCAGCCTTTGAATCTTTGAGTTTTTTGAGTTCTTTCTCCTTACTGTCCTGAACATGAAAAGATGATGTGCAATGAGTTACAACTTGAGTTCTAAGAAATGAGTGACCTATACCCTACCAATTTTCTCACATATTCACATATAACTGCAAATTGAAAAGAATATGTTTTATTTATTTTTAACAAGTTTGTTGATTGTGCAGATACAGGTGTTTCATCTCGACAAATAGGGTAAAATGTGGCTCCCACAAGGATTGAGCCCATCTTGTCAAGATAAAACTATATCAAGTGCACACATCAGCAATATCAAAAGAAAAAAGGCAGTGACAAACACACGAGAAGTCATGTATGGTGTAAGGATAATAGAGTTATCAAGTATGTCTTATTGAGATTCAAATAGAACAGAGCACGAGGAATTCATGTAATTTGTTGTCATGAGTTATAACAGAGAAAAGATGAATTGTAATGCTTGAAAAACAAAGAAACGATGTCCAATGTACAATCAAGGAATAAAAAGCAGTGGCCTCCAACACATAATTGAAGTGGTAGAGATCAAATATTGCATTGATTGGTAACCATCATAACTAAATAGGGAAGCCACAATGAGGGAAAATATGACATGCTGCCCTAGTAGCATCTCATGTAAAGAAAATATAAGGGCAGTGCTCTTACAACATTAAGACCAACAACATGAGAGGAAATCAGAAAAGTGTGATCAAGCATCAACACTGTTATAAGTGACCTATATTGCTGTTACAAAATAAAATGAAAGAAAATCAAAGGGAAATATATGTATTGGTTAACACCAGACCATTTGGTACAACATAATGAACACATTGGCATCCAATCAGGGATAAGGTAGTTTCCACATTGTTGTAGCGCATTCAAGACATATTCAATGTAACAGAGATTCAGTTATCTCAAAGAAAAGATAGTAGACTGTCAGTTTGAGAGTACAACCCTGATAGAAGTCGTAAGACAAATGAATCAGTCATGTGACAAGTGGAAAGAAATCAGACTACTCTACATTCTATAAAAGGATTTCAATATTAGTTCAAGTATAGAACAACAATAAAGGCCTGTTAAAGAGTATCAAAGGACAGTGCTAATTCATTAATGAAGGAGGAGCATGCATGAATGGAATGTAACAAAGATATCATAGAGCATAGATTTGAGAATAAGATAGTCATGATAGCCATCAGTCACCCATAAAAAATGGTGAGAACCTTAACAGAGAAAAGACATTCACAGCCAGCTGAAGGCACATAGTCTAAATAACAGTGGTACAAGGGTTTGAAGTCACAATCAAATGAGATATCACTATTTTGTAGGTATACCTTTATTCAGGAACACCATGTATTCATTGAGATAAATGCTCTGAGGAACGTGGAATTTAAAGATAGCATGACTAAAGAACAGAGCTAAGTGACTGGGGCTTTCAAAATTGACTGTTATTTGATATATAATGAAGGCATATACAGTTAATAGATAGAGATGATTGTCTTGAGTGAACACCAATCACATGAAAGGAAAGATTCCAAAATATCGAAATACATCAGCAATGGATGCCACGATAGATAGAAGGATAAAGTTGCAACTTAAACACAGAGCAATTTATAAAACCCCCTAGTAATCCATGCATGATATGATTTATGTAGCCAGGGGACCGAGTCTAAAACTATGAATGATGCAGAGTATCAAATCCATAAATTTTAAAAGGAATGTAAATTTCTTTTATCCTGTAGCATTCATCATGGTGAGAAATATTATAAAGGAAAGATATTGAGTAAAAGGGGCCGACCCTAATCCACTCGTAGGACCATCTTTTATGAAAGTAAATAAGCTACAGGAAATGAAAAATTTACAAGATCCCAATTTGCCAAAGGAAACCTTTATAGTAGAAAGTAAAGAAGCAGAGGAAAGGACACCACAAAACCATGTGATTTGTGTAAACAAAGTTTATTAAAAAACCTCAAAAGATCACAAGGTTTTAAGCTTGAAGATGCCCAGATTTCTCGGCAAAATATGTTCAGGTCGAGCTATTGTGTGAATCCATACCTGTGTGTAGAAAAGTCCCTACACATAAATCTTAAGAAACCATCAAGAAGACCTCCAAGTCCATATGCAACGATGGCGGCGGGCAGAGAAGAAAGGTGAAATCAAAGAATGGAAATGTGGAAAATGAGTCCGGATTAGAGTTTCAACCCTAATATCAATCGCGGGTTGATGTTTTTTTGGGCTTGTATTTTTGTTAATAATTCTTTGTTTTAATGTCCCATGGTAAGGATACAAACACTTGAGTGTTTTATATTTTTATGTTTTGCTATAAGTTTTTATTGTAAAATCATATTAATAAATGATTCCGTTATAAATCATTTTTATTAATATGATTATTAGAGAAAAATATAAGAGGGGTATGTGCTATAGCTATGTAACTTATTTTTGCATCTATAGTAGAGTTTAAACTATATTAAAGTGATCTTCATCAATCATTCTAGTATAACTCATGATGCAAAAAATTAAACACGTATCCTCATTTATGAGTAAGGCTAAGTTGTCATAGGTAGTGCCTTATATCTAGGGAGTGATTTGACTTAGTTAAGTAAGTTGGGAACATGAAGAGAGCGTCTAGGAGATGTTTGACCCATATCTAAGGGAGTTGGAGCGTTTTGGGGGACCTTAATGGTAAAAGGATTAGGTGGCTTGACTTTTTCATTTTCCCATGTGCTTTAGGAGACCTTTGAGGACCTTCAACTAGGATTTTCTTGTTGAATCCGACCCCAAGGATTCAGGTGATATTTTCATGGAGTGATTCATGTTGAAAAATAAATACTTGTAAAAGCTTCATTTTAGGGAGTTTAGATTATGCAAAGAAGATCATTGTGACCAATTTTTGTCCTTTGGAGAATTTTTGCATGAATCTGTAACTCTTTTTGAAGCACAAAAACATTATCTGACTTCTTTTAGTCTTCTTTTCTTTCTGCATGTTTGTGTGCACTCTAGGTGATTAGTGCATTTTTCCATTCCATGTTATCTTGTCTCATCTGAGTACCTATTTGCAGGAGTGTATGTTTGTTTGTAGGTTGTAGTTTGTGTTTTATATTTTGAAATGGTTAAGTGAGAAAGCTCTTCCCCTCAATAGCCTCTTTTAAAATCTTACTATGAAATATTTATGCAATCCAATACACAAAACAAATTGTACTTTCCCTCAAGTCAGATAGTATAAAACCAACATTTAGTCATTTGTGTTTGTGATTCATAGCAGTTTGGTGCATCACCTAGTAAGATATATCATTTACTTTTCATTTTATTTCCAGTATTTTCTCCCTTTTCCTTCCAGAGTTTGAGTTAGTTTGAAGATAAAATAGGTGATTATATAATAGGAACCAACCTAGGATCCAGAGGTTTCACTTCAGGTTTTTTCATATCCCACATGCAGAAGTGATTCTCATTTTATGCCAGGTTATTAAACTTTCGAGTTTAATAGGGTGCAAATTTGATACATAACAGTTTTGGGACGCCCGATTAAACTTAGAGTTGATTTTCAGTCTTTTTAAGCTTTATTTTATTGTTGTCTGGTGTGGACAACATTAGTTTCTGCCTTTGGAGGGAAGAAAGTCACACACCTGGCAACTCTGGAGCAATTTTTCATTGGTTTTGAGCAGATACCGTTGTTGGTATGAGAAAATAAAGTCTAGTTTTTCCTGGTTTTCAATTTTTTTCATGTTTCTCCATCTTACAAGAGTATTGTTTGTCTTCTATTTATGAGAACATGGCTAATGATTCCCCATTTCATGAGGGTTCTATCTTTGCATCTCCTCACCAACCATATCAAAAATATCCATACACTTTCCACCCTCCCACCCCTACTCAAGTTTCCCAGCAGCATGCCTATAAGAAACCATAAGAGAGTTTCTATAAATATCCTCGTAATTATCCCCAGCATATTTCAAACATGATCCTTGATGATATTCTCACAAACTTTCAAGAACAACTGAGAACTGTGGAACGAGAACATGAGTATGTCATGCAAAAAGAGGTGCTTTCTTGTCAAGCTCACATGTACCAGCAAGAGATGGAGGCTCAAAGGTATGAGTAGGAGTTACTTTCCAAGAAAGTTGCAGATAAAGAGGAGAAAATGAGGCTGTTAATTACACGATTACAAGAGTTAGAGGCTCAATCAGCCTTGTGTGCCCAAGTCATCCTTCCAAGCTTGAGATCCCAATTTTTAGGCGTTATAAACCTGCAAAAGAAATAGGACAACCCCTACAAGATCCCTTGAGTGAGAACAGTCAACCGGATCACTTTATTGATCCTCAATTTGAGTTATGTTATGTAACTGAACAAAATGACCAAGATACCAAGCTGCCATGGAAGCCTTCACAGACTCAGCATCCTGGAATTCTGATGCCAAACCTTGTCAAGGTTACCCCATATGAGCTAGTCCAAGATCAAGGATATGAAAAGGAGGTTGATGTTGATGTTTCAAATCTATTAGAACAAGTGGAAGAGGTTCAGGAACAAAGCTAGGTGGAATAGGAGGCACCTAATTTATTTGTAGAGTTGCCTACATATTTTGAGTAGGATGATGAACAAATCTCATTGGCTGCAGGAGAGTATCTTGAGCAAGAAGAAAGGGTTATGCTCTTCTTTGATGAGTGGTGCAGGAGCACCTAGGGTTTCAAAGCCATTCTTTTGTTTTTTGTGTTCTCTCCTAGTTTCTTAGTCAAATTAGAAAATTTTAGGAGGGTTTTGGAGTGATTTAGGGTTTATTGAGTTTTCTTTTGTAAGAGTTTTGTTCATTCACTCTTTGTAATGTCCTAACGGATAAATTGGGTCAAAATGTAGAATGAACATCCTAGATGCTTAGGAAGGTGTTTTTGAAGTTATTTTGTGTCTTAGAGGTCATTTTTAGGCTTTTAGAAATCTAACCAAGGGAGTCAAAACATGGAAAATTCATATTGCAAGAAAAGATGAAAAGTTTCTCAAAGCAACAATTTTTGCAACTTTAAAAGTTGCTCGTCAACTTTGCACAAAAATTACTTTTGTCCTAAAATGAGTTATTGATCAATTCTAGTAGTTCTTTTGGATAGGGGAAGACTATTTAAGAACTCCCATGGTGAATTTTCAAGGTTGAATGACATTTTTTTTTGAATTTCCTTTGTATGTAAGGTTGCAGATTGGCTCTAAGACAATTTTAGAGCATTTTGAATTGAAAAGACTTGTTAATGGATTAGATTAATTGAATTTCCATTGTTTTTAGTTTCTTATGAGTGTCTAATAACTCTGTGTAGAGAGAGTTTGTTAAATAATTTCCATTTTGTAGCTTCTTGTTAATTTTCTTTGAAGTTGTAGTTCTCTGGTCCAATTCTGGACTGCACATAGAAAATGACTCCTTGAGGTTCTTAAATCCATGGAAACAAATGGGTCTAGATGGAATGATCGAGGAGTCACTGTACATATGTTTCCTTTTGTTTTTAGGAGTAGAAGTGTTGGGGTTAATTTTTGAGCTCTTTCCCTATGCGAGCTTGGCTATAGCCCGGCTAGGGAAATAGAGTGACAGTAAGTCATATCTTGCAGGGTTGGATTTGTTAGGATTAAGTAATACTGAGAGGGGGGTGAATCAGTATTACAACACTTTAAACATGAACTTAATAAATTCCAACTTAACCATATAATTACTGAAATAAAAAGAACATAATCTCACATAACTCATAACAACATGAATCATTGTCGAGGAAACCCTGGCGAAGGGAAAACCCTGGTGGAGATGGTACCCACAAATATGTACTAAAAGTATAGTGTCCTTGTTAGGAGACCTATCCATGTTAGGAGCCGAATATTACATTAGCACATTTCTCTGTTAGGGGAATACAAAACCTTGTTAGAGGTATAATGAGCACACTGCTCTTACAAATAGTTCTGTTACAATCAATCTCAGAAATGAACAACACAAGCATTAGCTATGCTTAGATAGTTCCAGTTGTATCTTGCATCTTTCTGACATCACATTACATCAATGCATTCCATCTGCTTCATATCATCTCATCACTATCACACTTCGCTTTACAAAAAGCTCTTCATATATATATATATATATATATATATATATATATATATATATATATATATATATCCAGTCAGCTCTCTAATACATTACAAAATATAATTAATACTTATGCAAAGAGTAAATACAAAGTTAGACACCTTATTGTACCAAAGCATAGGTAATCTATAATCCCAATCCAACTTAGCACGATTGGATTCCATGGCATACTCCCTTAATCATCACGACTGTTCATCTTCCATGTATCTCTGTTACTTTGTCTTCGCATGTCTTCAAAACATTGTAACTCACTGTGATCAACACCAAAAATTAAGAGACCTTGAAAAAAGGTCATACATACCTCAAAATGTCTTCCTCTAAGATTTTATGACATCATTCATTATATACTATCTTCACTGTCCAAAACTGTATTGCCATACTATGTATCTATGTTCACTGTACTTAGTCATTTTACAATCTGCATCTCCAAAACTGTAAACAACTCCAAGAGATCATCATACTAGATGTGTTGCCATAAATGAAAACCCTCAAGTGTCCCATATCATTCCAAAATGCATCACTTGCATACAATCTCTCCCTTTGGCTTTGATGGCAAGACTTAGTGAAAAATGACTAAGTGTCAATACCAAAAAGATATCCATGTATATCCTTTACATATATTCTTTACTCTATATAATTATCTATACATTTTCCATCTCTTCTTTTCTCCCCCTTTGACATCAATGGAAAAGGTATGCAAAAATGTAGAATATACCAAAATTGTACCACTGCTTACCAAAAAATTAGGCCATCTTTAGTACATCTCAGAAAGAGTCTTCCAAGATCTTCACTTCCTCTGTCTAGGTCTTCACCAATATCTAACTCACATGAATCAACCTATTCAGTGCAAATGAAGAAGTCTTTGCTACTTTAGGTCAATAGGCATATTAGTTGTAAGGGTTTGTCATGTCTTCTCCATGTCAGAGATATGGACCTCAAGAATTGATAGCTTGGGAGTGATTAGACTCTTCAACAAACCAAACCTTGCCATAACTCTCCATATTTTTGTATCAAGTACACTCAGTTTGTCCATAACTTTGGATACCTCTCTGTCTATCTCCAATATAGATTGTGAGGAGGTCTCACAACTATCCATCAACTTATCCAGAGTAGTTATATCCTTCGCTACTATGTCCTCAATGTTCTTGATATGTCTGATAGGGTTGATACAGTAACTGTATAACTTCCATCCTTGTGTGACACAACTTTTGGCCTCTGATGTGGTTTTTTTCAGTATGCCCAAGTCCCATGAAATAGACTTGCATACTTCCTCCAATTTCTTCGTGAGATATTTCTTCTAAACCTTCTCTTGAGAAATCTTCTCTAATGACTCATAGTGACTGTCAAATTCATCTAGTGCCTTGTTCAAGTTCTCTACATCATCTTTTCCTTGAAAAACAATAGGTGTTGGAAGTAGTTTGTTCAAAGTGTCAACTGCTCTTGACATTACCTTAGCCTTATTCTCTCCTTTCTGGTCATATCTTTCCTTAGCTTTAGCAAATGCAATGTAGGATAACTTCATCAACTCATCCACATCCATGTTCTCAACATCAGTTCTCAAAGCCTTGTCTCCACTTGCCAACAATAAAGGTGAAGAATCATATGTAACAGTTTATTTTTTTACTTCAACCTTATTCACTGCATCTTCCACTGTTTCATCAATGTTTTCTTTCTGTTTTTCTTTCTCTGTCTTATCCTTGTCACTGATTCCTTCAATGTTTATATCCTACACAAAGGGGTCATTCACATCCTATGAAGTCTCCAATGACACAGGCACACCAAAATCATAGAAATCTGGTTGCTTCACAATGCTTACATACTAACTAGCATCTTCACTCAATGATTTATCAAGGTTTATTTCAGCTCTCTTTGGTGATTCACCTTTCTCAATAGATTTGGGCTTAGGGTCCTTAGGTGGCGAGATGTCCTCAGTTTTAGTTCCCATCAATACCTTTTCTATATCTTTCTGTGTCTCTTTAGTTAATTCATCATACCTCCTTCCCATTATCTTTAATAATCTTGTCTTGGTTCTCAATAAGGGTTTAATTTCACTCAATATCCTCTCCATCTCTTTAACAGATACAATAGGAAACATGCCTTCAATTCCTTGTTCTCTAATCACTTTATCTTCCTTATGTGCTAATTGCTTTCTTATATCCAATTTCTCATATAACTCCTCAGGTATACTACCTTCTATTTCTAATAAATTCTTCTTAAAAACAAGTAAATGTTTAATCACTATGTCTTCAATCAGAAGTTTGTCAAATCACTCATACCTGTCATAGTATTTTGTCAATGAAACAAGCTTCCCTTGCTCAATTACTCTCTTCTCTAGAATTTTCATATCTGTCTTCCAAAGTTGTCTCACATTAGTGATCTTTTCTTCAACTTTCTTCTCTTCTCCTTCTGTCCTTTATTTCTTAGGAGGTGAGTCCAATTTAGTGGACCTTGTGTTTCTTCTAGGTACTTTCTTTGTTGTCTTCATGTGATGTATGCTGAGGTGGTGAAGGTGTAGATACATCTTTAATACCCACCTATAGTTTTCTTTCAGTTTCTAGTGTCGTACTCTTTTAGGCTATTGTTTCATTTGTTATGCCAGATTCTTTTGGGCTCTATTGTGGAGATAATTTACTTCGCAATTAGCTGGCTTATGGATGGATTTATGATTCTATATTGTGTGTTAGAAATAGATGATGTTTCATGATGATTATTTCTTATGCATTATATTAGATATATATGAGCACTCACCCCATACTTGCATGTGTATGGTTAGGTTACATGTTTATGTATGTATGACATGTTTTGTGTGGCAGAGGACAGAGACGTAGTTACTTGCATTTGTGAGATCCACACATTCGGCCGATCCATGTCATTATTTTCCATGTTATGCATTGGATGTACATGTGTGTGCTTGTTGTGACAAGTTTGTAGGTACAGGGCATCGTCTTCCCTGAATTGGCAATAGTGGGTGTGCCCATAATACATCTCAAACGATAAAGAGGGGAGTTAACAATCAGATTCAAAACCCTAACTTAAACCTACTTTGTCCTAGGATTGGACAAGAATCAGTTTGTCTACCCTACCCGAATTCGTCCAAGGGATATGAATTTGTGGTTACCTCCTAGTTGGTGTGTTATGTTGCATTTGGGTTGTCTTCTGTGTGAGTGTCATTATTTGTTCATTACAACTTAATTAATTGTCAAATTAATTATATTCATGTTCATGTTTGTTGAAATTATTTAAATATTAAATGTAGGGTATTTAATTAATGTGATTAATTAAATACCTATGTTTAATTATTAAAATAATTTAAAATGCAATTTTAGAATATTAAATTTAATTAAGTATTTAATTCAATTTTGAATTATTGAATTTAAATTGGATATTTGATTCAATTTTAAATGGATAAAAGCTCTTTTGATTTTTTTGTGAGTATATTTATTATATTTTGCATTTAAAATAAATGAATAATCATATTTTTAGGAAAGTTGTTTTCTTTCTTTTTTCTGAAAATTAATTAAGGTGAAATTTCAATTAAAGAGGGTTTTAATTTTATTTGGAATGTTTTTCTCTCAAAAAATAGAAAAAGAAGGAAAGTTGTGTGCTTCTCTTGTTTTATTGAAAAATTAGGGTTTGAATATTTATGAGGATACTTTCTATCATTTTAGAGGTTACACAGGTTTTGGATACAAGTTTTGAGAACTCTGGAATTTTGTTGTCGTTTTGTTGAAAAAGTTTTGATTGAAGTTTTGGATTGGATTGGGAAAGAGATTGTTGTAGGTGGTTTTGCTTTCAGATTCAACTGCAGAGATCGAATTGGAAAAGGATCGAGACTTTCAGCTTCAGAATCTTCGGTGCATATTTCCAGTAGTTGAGGTAGGATTTGAGTACCCACTTGCTTTATTCTTGAATTGAGTCTTCGTGTCTGAATATCAATGTCTGTTGATTAGCTCAGTTTATATTTACTATTTGTAAAATACGTTCTCAATAATTGTTTTGAATCATTTGGAAAGGAAAAGTAAACTAGGTTTTCATTGTAGAAACTAAACCCTTGAAAGCTGAAAATGAATTGCATAGGTTTCGGGATGAAAATTGAAAGTCTTGCATCGAAATGGTTATGTTGATTAAATTAGAAATCTCATTTATTAATGGAAATCGGCCTTCAATCTGAACCTCAGAGAAACAAAGAAATACACATAGTCTTGCTATAATTTTTGCTTAATAAAATCTCCTATTATTTCCTTAAAATTTCATGGAAATTAAATTAAAGTTCTTTTTGTTGCTTGCTGGTTTTTTTTTTTAAATTACAGAGATTAAAAATTACACCAGTAAAAGAAAAAAATATAATATATTTAATAAATCTTGTTTTATATATA
>MU223332.1:3037108-3048679 GCA_018584345.1 Thuja plicata
TTGCAGACACCGAGCAACATGGAAGCAACAAAATTCACCGAACAGAAAAGAACAAGGAGGGGAGCAAAGGAAATGAGAAATACATTTATCAGAAAGGTATTATGGACTTACAATAGATCTGAAAATCTGCAAGATTAAGTTTGTATTATTGAACAGATCATTTATTATTTCAGTTTAACCATTGATTCAGAAAATCTCTTAACCGAGTGGGGTTTAACAGCCCTTAATGTATTGAGATACTCAAGAGTATCAAAAAGTTTTTCTTGTTGACAACATAGCG
The DNA here is from genome assembly GCA_018584345.1 of Thuja plicata. Taxonomy (NCBI): domain Eukaryota; kingdom Viridiplantae; phylum Streptophyta; class Pinopsida; order Cupressales; family Cupressaceae; genus Thuja; species Thuja plicata. The sequence continues at coordinate 3,037,389 of MU223332.1, forward strand.
AATGCCTAAGGTCAAAATACTAACCAATGGTATTAAATCCTCTAACAAGGTCGCACTTAACAGTGTGTGTGTAACCTTTAACATGGTTGGCTCTTCACCGAGCTCACTTCAGAAGAGTGAAAACTTTGGGTTACCGGTCCCAAGTGGTTTTTCCCTTAATAGGGTTTCCATGTTAAAAATTCATGTGTCAAATGTGTATATGGTTCATTGCTTTGATGTTTTGCGCTACACATTACTAAAAAAAGATTGATCAGTAATCACTAAGTTTATTTACTGATATTCGGTAAAAGCTAGAAAAGGATAATCAGTATATTCACCGAGCAGTATGTATTTGATAAGATTACTTAAAGGCATACATCTTATAGGACTGAAGATAACTAGAGGTATTATATATGTGATATAAGTTTTGGTTGAATTATTGGATTAATTTTTGAGGCCACTGATTCACCCCNTTCCCCCCCCCCCCCCCCCCCCTCTCAGTTATTCTAACAACATCTCCTTCATAAGTTCCATCATTTTCAAAATCAACATTACTAGGCACAACCTCAAGTTCAAGATCTAAAACTTTAGTTATCCAATTCTTGATATGCAGATAACTTTCTTCCCTTAAGGAGGCTGACCAATGGGCTGATTCATGAAAACAAAGTTTCAAAAACAAACCAATAAAAGTAGACTCAGAAAAATCAGCACCCCTTGGAAGCTCATCATATGCATCACAAAACATTTCATAAAATAAAGGTATTGATACGTCCTTTCTCCTTCCCGCCTTCAATCTCATCCACACTATGCAATCCCTTTGGATGCCTTGTTTTAACAATGCAATCTCTTCTTCAATTTTACCCATTTCAACTAATACAATGCTCCCATATGATTTTGCATAAGGCAACTTAAAACTTGAAACATGTAAACCTCTTATCACACCTTATTACTTGTTTTAGTGCTTAGACCACTTAATAAGGAAACAAATTTATTACTTTGAAACACAAAATATTGAATGTATTGGAGAAGCTGCAAAAATACTTGATCTGAAGTCACCTTCAAATCACCTTTCAAAACTTTGGTAAAGTTGCCACCTCTTTGTAGAGGACAAATTTGAATCAGCTGAGATCACTTCACCACACTGACCTTCTTCAAAACCAGCAAACTCTCAACACATCCCACAAATAGGGTCTCATGTTGATTCCTCCCTTGACTATGCTTTAGTCATAAGAGACCAAACATATGTTGCCTCTATCACTGCAAGTCCACCTTCTTTGTAGCCTTTTTTTCAAACATGCACACTGATGCAGATCAGAGAACTCGGAGTCGCCACTCACCACTTTGTAAGATAGTATAAATATATCTTTGAAGAACTTGGACTTTCAGACACTTTGCAATGACAGACATAACAGACTTGACGCGCTTTACAAAATATGAGGACTATCTTCTTTGAAAACCATGACTCTATAACTTTAATGACATCCCCAGTAGAGTCGTCATTTTGTTGGATGTTTTTCTTGCATTCTCCTTTCCTAGATGATATTTAGAGACCAGGTTGTGGGATTACTAACCTAGGACACAAACCCAACACCCTCAACAAAAAGGAGACAAGAAACAAGTCCAATTGACAAGGTTCTAAGACCTTCTACACTTTGAGCTCCACATCACTCAGGTGGGTATTACCTAATCTACACACATATAAATCCTTTGTGACAAACAACAACTTGCAGATATATAATTGTGGAATAGTTTTCAAACCTTTAGGTAACAAGTACATCACTATTTTTCCAAATCTTATGCAGTATCCCACTTGCATAAAGTATGTATGAAAACTAGAACTATCCTAACTCTTCCAAACAACATGAAAGGGAAATGATTTTCATTTATAATTTGATTAATGGATCTCTGAAATACCTCAAGTCTTTCATAGACCAGTGCCTTATCCAATGGGCAACGAAGTCAAACATAACATTGCAAAGAAGATCATGAACAAGGGAAAACATCACAGTTTGATATGTTTATATGCCTTACATAAGACATACCCTATCAATCAAGTTCTACTTGTGAATTCACCTGTGTATTTAAATATGCAATTGCCTACTCAAATAATTTAACCCTCCCCTTGGAAGAGACCTTGGAATAAACAATACATTAATCAACATCCACTAAAAGACAAGTCTGGAATATTCTTAATATTCCAACTCATACACACTTGAAGACAGATCTTAAATCACAGACATTCCTTAAATGGCTCTATTGCTAATCAACAACAGACAAGACTAAAAAACCCTTAATGATTTATTCTCTATGATTCAAGAAACATAATGGAGACAACTTGATATCAGAACAACAGTACTGAATTTCATTCATAAGCAAGCTATTACAATGACGTTCTTCCCTGATACAGAAAGGATACAAGAACACCCTATATGCATAGAAAATGGAAAATATATATAGAGGTACCACACTTGGAAGCTGCTTTGAACATTTGCAGAGAAACTGGAACATAACCGAACGAGGAATCCCCAAACAGAATAGAATCACGAAACCTTAAAATAGAGAAAAGAGAGATAGATATAGAAGAAGGAAACGCTAGAATTCTAGTCTGATTGACATCTGTCCTTGTTGAAATATGATTCACACTTATCTTTCAATTCTCCACCGACTTGATCTTTCTTCAAAAGATCTGAAAATACAATCTGATCCCCATGGCCACTTGACTAGGAACATTAATGCAGAAGTGATAGGAAGCGGACTAGGGTTTCAAAGAGTATACAATCTTGAATAGAAAACCCTAAAACTATCACACAACATTAATGAATCCACAGAAAACATCCCCTCAACACCATACCATTTCAATAAATTGACCCAGAAGATCAGGTCGACCCGCCAACTTCCTCTACAGCTTGGAAAACATTGCCACCGCTTGAAACTCTGAGAAACAATTTTCAATATTTAAATATTCCAGCGCTAACGGCTACAGGTGGTGCGGAATCAACATCAACGGTCGAGATCAAGCCTTATCACAGTTTTAAAACATAGTTGTGGATTGCCTTCAAGTTACCCGGGCTGGTGATCTGATTCGACACGCAGCGGCAAGGCGCAATGCCTTAATCACTAATCACCTTGCATCTCTTCATTGAGGCTTTACACTGTCCGTTGGATTAAATAAGACTTGACATCACTTTAACTCATCTTTGTCCTCGACCTTTAACTAGTCTTTAACCCGTACTTTAATCCTGGATTTATCTGGAGATTGCATGACTGTGTAATCTCTAAGTCTTTGAACACTTTGGCTAATCCTGGGTATATCATGAGATCAGGCGCACACCGCTAGATCATTATTGCATCGACGATTCAGATCATTCTCTTGACAAAGTTGTCAGACTAACTTAACTCAGGCTCATAACTATAGTCTATCCCTAGATTCAGCAACTGAAATAAAATCTAAGTCACAAGATGAGAAGCTAACCCCAGAATTTATTCTGAGATTACGTGACAGCCACAAGATCTTCATTGCATCGATGGCCTACGCTGAATCTCAAGACACATCTGTACTTGACCATTTCTTTGTGAGATTAAATGCGAACCAGACGATCAACACTGCATCTACAGTTCTGACTTTATCTTTATCAACTCAGTTCTTAACCTTATCCTGACTCAAGTCATCTAGAGATTGCACGACTAAAGGAAAACTACAAACCTAGATAGTTAACCCCTTTACCCATGGTCAAATCTGGCAATTACGTGACTGAAGGCATTGTTGAAGTACAAAATTTAACTTAACCAGACTTGTCTTTTATCCTAGTTTGATTCTAAAATTGCGTGAATGAAGGAATCTCGAAGTCTTTGAATGATTCTTTAACCCTTCAGTTTATTTCAAGACCACGCGCAAGCCACAGGATTAGATCTTGATCAACGGTCTGCGTTGAATCTCCCAATGTTTAAGCTGACCTCATCTTTATCCTGCGATCACGTGCCAACCACACATCTCTGTCCAGATCGACAACCTGCACTGAATCTCTGAATCTTTCTGTACTTGCTCATTTCCTTTCGAGATCACCCGCTAGCCCTAGATCCTGATCTGCATCAACGGTTTTGATCATTTCCGTGCAAACTCCACCTTGGTTTAACTTGACCCATGATCCATTTAGAGATTGTGCGACTAAAAGAGATCGCCAAGTCGCTAGATAAATTCTTTAACTCTGGTTGCATTCGGAGATTTAGTGCAAGCCCTCAGACTCATCTGTCCTTGGAAACAGTGGCAACACCATGTCGAATCTTTGGAAACTTGACTCAGTCTTTACTAACCATGCTCAAACTCTGGTTCATCCTGAGATTACGCGACTGAAGAGATCTCCAAGTCACAAGAACATTTCTTAACCCTTGAGTCTGTTCTGAGATTAAGTGCAAATCACACGATCAAAACAAGATCTACGATCAGCACTAGATCTTGAGGCGTTTCATGGCATCATCAATTTATTGCGAGATTAAGCGCTAGCCACTCATCTCGATCCCGATCAACGATCCTCGCCAAGTCTCACAATCTTTTTGTACTTGATCAATTCTTTATGAGATTACACGCCAGTCGCATGATCCACACATCATCAATGATCCACGCTTAATATCGAGATCTTTAACTTAACCTCAGGTGTATCACGAGATTCAGCGACCAAAGGAAAACTACAAACCCTGCCTTGACCTTGGGTCTATCTGGAGATTGCGTGACTAACTGAGTCGGGAAGTCGCAAAAAGAAACTCTTGACTTCTGGTTTAATCAGAGATTCCGCACAAGCCACACGATCAGAACAAGGATAGAACAAGATCTACGGCCTGCGTTAAGTCGCTGAATACATTGTACTTGCTCACTTCCTTGCGAGATCACACGCCAGCCACACGATCAAGACCAAGACAGAGCAAGATCTACGGTGCGCGCGAAATCTCCAAATGTTCCATGACTTTGACTTTTATCCCGAGATTACGCGCCAGCCGTGAGATGAAACATAAAGAGAACTTGATCGACGACTTGCGCGTAATTGTTAAATGAAAAAGAATATTCGGTCGAGGTTATGAGATTACGTGACTAACTGAGGCATGAAAAAGCGCACATGGGATTTTTTTTGACTTAAGTAGCTTGAAAAGTAACTCAAAATTATAACATGTCATGAAGGAATTAGGTCTTTTTTGACCAACGACTAGAAAATTTGAAATTATGGCTCAGGGACAGAGCAAGAAATAGCAGGGTTTTTATGATTTTGACAAAATTTCTTGCAAATTTTACAGTGCTAACAGGAACCAGAGCATGGAGTGAAACCCTCGAAAGATCCATGTAATGAATGATGAAGTGGTTGCATAAACCCAGAATAGCAATTTTAAGACAAGGGTTTCGAACTATGGGAGTCATAGCTTGTGCAAAGGGTTTGAACTTTTCCAAAAAAGCAAAGGTAGAAGGATGGTAAAACAAAGATGCAAAGTATGGAGGCCGCGGTTTGCAAAGAAACAATGCTAAAACTTATAAAAGGAAGAACTTAGAGAAGGCACAAATGAAACAGAGATAGTCGATACTAGTAAAAAACACTCAAGTCACAGTAATATAAACAAGGCTATACAAAATTGCAAGCTCAATTTCATGGAATAACAATGGTATGCCTCAAATATCTAGAGAAATTGATGTTTTTCAATAGCTTTTGTGCGAGCAAAGCTTGAGAGCACTATATGTAAAACCACGGTCAACACAAAATAAGAACTTGAACCCTTAATCATAAAAGTTACACAGACATTAAGCATTTTACATTTTCAGAGTTCTTGTAACAAAGCCATGAAGTGTCATATACCAGAAAGAAAAGAAGGAACTCAGAGCGGCTAAAACACAAAGGATCAAGAACAACGGGTTCTATTTTTGTTAATAGATCTCCAAAGCATAAATACAAAGTTACAAGTTGCAGCCTACATAAACCCAATTGGCAAAGATGAAACTTACATGTATAGTGAAGAGAATGGCTTCAAAGAGTCTCAGAAATTCAGGAAAAATCTACAAAGAAAATAATTTTTTCTTTAGCTCCATAGAAACCCTTACTATCCATGGTGTCACTCAGAAAAGCCAAAGTGAAAATGAAATAAGTAGAGTAAGTTTTTTTATTTTAGGGTTTCTTGTACCCTTATAAGGCCAACCACTTACTTAGGCAATTTCTTTTTGCCTTAGTTAAAAAAATATTTCTTGCAATAATATCCTCTTTGCCAAATATCAAACTCCTTGTGCATATGTTCCTTTGCTTTTATTTTGCATCATATCTAAACGTGAATGCATTAATAAAATGATGTTTTATAAATCATTTTATTAAATGGTATTTATAATGCAAAATAATAGTAATTGCCCTTATCTATAATTATGAATCAAAGGGATAAGTTTGTACCTAGTGTTTAGGAGGTTTTGACTTGGTTTGGAGAGGTTGCTAGACATTTGGAGGGTATATAGGGTTGTTTGAGTTAATCTAGGGGGAGTTGGGGTTCTTTTAGGAGCCTTAATGGTAGAATAAGTCATGGATTGACTATTTCCCCCTTTTTTAGTCTTTTTAGAGTCTTTTAGGGGCCTAAATAATAGGCTTTTTGAATGAATTCGACCATGGAGGTTAAGGTCCATATTCTTATGCAACTGCTTTTTGAAAAGCATAAGTATTGCAAAAAGCTTATTTTTGAAGTTAGTTCTTGCTATTCACTTCATGAATATTGTAATTTTTTGAGTTCTTTGGCAGAATTGGAGAGTTTTGTAACTCATTTTCAGAGTAACACAACATTGTAACTCCTTTTTAGCAGTAATAACTAGTTTATGCATTCACATTCTTCTGATATTGTGTGACCGTAGTTTTAATGCAGTTTTTTGTGATGTTCTTTGTCCTTGGAATTGTGTTTCATGTTGGTGCCTTTATTAAGGAATACATATAGTTTTGCAGGTTGTGAGTTGTGCTAGCCATATGAATCAATCTTAAGTTGTGAGAAAACATCTTTCTCTTGCTATGATTGCTCTTATTAAGCCTTCTTATAAATTGTTGATGCAAAGGTTATGAATTATTGGGTTGTGTAAGAAAGCCTTAATATTACTAGTTTTACTCTGTGTTAATTGTTTGTGTAAGTCTCAAAACATCATTTGGTGCATCACCTTAGAAAGTAGGTTCATTTTATGTATCATATGCTATTAGTGAGCCAGATGAAGTTGTCATGTTTTAGCAATGTCAATCATAAGTTAAAAGTATCATGCTACATAATTTCAGGTAACAGTCTTATAAATGAAGACAAATAACAAAGGAGCAGTGTTTTATTGTTCAAGGAAGTGCCAAAGATTCCAAGGGAAAACCATGATAATGCATGAGAAAAGAATAGTAACCGAATCCATTTTATAATCAAACAATGATTGTAGCAAGTCATGGGAACAACCTTGCTTCATGAACAATGGCAAAAGAGTTACAACAATGTTACAGAGTTCATCCAACATAGATAACAATTGTGTGTATTGATATATCAGTGAGCTCGTTAAACACAGTGATATACATAACAATTTGAGTTACTCAACCAAAAATCATCAATATCATAAAGTAATCCAAGGAGCAACAAAGCTTCAGTGTCATTAACAAATGCAGGAAAAATACATGTCAATGAAAAAGTGCTCATGGAGGACTGAGAATAACAGTGATATGGTTGTTAAAGATATTACAAAAAGCAGGTGTCATAATGATCAGTGATGTATGCCAAAGAACAAAATACATCAACAACAATAGTGAAGGAGTTGTCATATTCATTCAATGTAGCAGATATGTATTGAAGAGTGGCTACCACTATGTACCAGCACCTTCGAGCCCTACTTACCTTCAGAGGTCCGATGAAGTCGAGTCCCAACCATTCAAAGAGTTCCTGCACTTGGGAAGGTTGTAACGGCATGAAGTCCCGTTTTAATGGTTTCCCGGCTCTTTGGCAAGTGTCACATCCTACCACCCACTCTCGGGCATCATTGTGAAGTGTGGGCCACCACAATCCTGCCAACAACACCTTTCGTGCTGTTGTGTTGGGTCCCATGTGTCCGTCTGCTGGGCCTTCGTGCGCCTCCTGTAGCACACTGTGGATTTCCTCCTCGAGAACGCACCTACGGAGTACTTGATCTGGTCCCATTTTACACAGTAATCCATTTATAAGTGAAAATGTTTTAGTCCTCAACACCAATTTCCTTCGTTCACCAGGTGGCATCTCCCTCGAAAACTGCGACGTTGAGAGGTATTCGCCAATGCTCATATACCATGCTGGAAGAATGGCTATGCGAAAAATATGTGCATCCGGAAAGTCGTCATTAACCCCTTCGGGTGGTTCTCTAGAGTTGAGTCGGGAAAGATGGTCCGCAATCACATGGCTTTTTCCTGGTCGCACTATGATTGTGAACGTGAATTCTTGAAACAATAATAGCCATTTGCTTATTCTTCCCTGAATGATCGGCTTATTTACTAGGTACATTAATGCTTGATGGTCCACATAGAAGGTAAATGGTGTTGCGAGAAGGTAATGTCTAAATTTCAGTATTGCATATACCATACCGAGAGCTTCCAATTCGGTGGTGCTGTAATTTTTCTCAGCCTTTGACAGTAACCTGCTGGCAAAATAGATCGGATGGTCGAGACCGTGGTCACCAACCTGTGCAAGGGTTGCACCAATTGCAAAGTTGGAAGCATCTACGTGTACGTGGAATTCCCTATCCCACTTCGGGTACATGAGGATTGGTGCCCCGAGCAACCTTATTTTCAACTCCGCGAAAGCAATGTCTTGTTCTGTACCCCATACGTACGACTCTCCCTTCCGTGTCAACTTGTCTAGAGGGCATGAGACTTGTGCAAAGTTCTTAATAAATCGCCTGTAGTAGCCTATGTGCCCTAAAAAGGACTTTACTCCTGTTACATCTGTAGGGGCCTCCATCTCTACTATCACTCGGACTTTGTCTGGATCAGTTTTTAACCCTGTTTTACACACGATATGGCCCAGAAGCTTCCCTTGTGGGACCATGAATCTACACTTTTTCGGGTTGAGTGCCAACCTTGCTCGACGGCATCTTTCCATGCATTCCCCGAGTGCTACCATATGTGTATCCTTGTCGTTGAAGATGGACCAATCGTCTAAGAAAGCTCGAAAGTTCCCCACAGACATCTTGTCGAAGATGTGGAGGATGATCCTTTGGAATGTTGTGGGTGCGTTACACAAGCCAAAGGGCATTTGATTGTAGGCGTACACTCCATCCTCTACCACAAACGTTGTTTTTAAATTATCCTCTTCAGCGATGGAAATCTGGTTGTACCCAGAGAATCCATCCATAAAGGAGTACATCTCATGCCCGGCCACCTCCTCCAGGATTGTGTCTGTGAATGGAATAGGGAAGGGGTCTTTGACAGTGACTGCATTGAGGCATCGAAAGTAAACACAGATCTGTATTTGGGTGGTATCTTTCTTCAGGGATATTACTATGGGAGATACCCATTCGCTTGTCTGTACCTTGAAGATAATACCTGCCTCCAGCATCTTCTGGATCTCTTCGTCCACCCTGGCTGTGTAGTTCTTGTTCATTTTGTACGGTCTTTTTTGCACTGGTACGGCTCTTGGTACCAATGGAATACGATGTACACACAATTCGGGTGGAACCCCTTTTAGGTCTTTGTAGGTCCAGGCGAAGACATCCTTGTATTCCGTGAAAATTTTAAATGTTGTTGTCTTCAGGACTGGGTCCCAATCATCTCCTACCAGGATATTGTGCGGTTCTTTTTCATCCCCGAGATTGATGGTCTGGAGGGATGGTTCCTCGTACTTGATTGATTTCCCCCCCTCAAACTGGTGGGCTAGCCGGTTGTTGACTTCGGCTTCTCCTTCTTTGTATTCCTCATATTCTGGTGGGAATACTTCTTTCTCTTCTTCTACTTCGAGCATATATGTCTGAAAGATTACGTAGTCCTCCATTTGCCAATGGAGGAGCCCGTTTATGGAACTTGTCTCATCTTCGGAGCATTCTGCAAGTTCTAGGACCCCTTGGTCGTTTGGTTCCACGCCATTCTCATCTCGTTGGTCGTGCTCTTCCTCCGGTTCTGATTCCGAAGATGCCATTTCCTCACTTACCATTTGGGTTCGGAGGTCGATGGCAAATTTCCGTCCTCCCCTTTCCATGGAGAGTGTGTTCTTCTTCCAGTTGTGGTTGGCTTTCGCCATGACCAGCCATCCCCTTCCTAAGATGGCGTCATACCCTCTTTTCTTGAGCGGAATCACCACGAAGTCTAACACAAATGGTTGTGTTCCAATCGTCACCTGCTGAGCCATGAGGGTCCCTAAGGGTTTGATCCCGTTTTGGTCAACACTCAGTAAGTTGAATGTAGGGGGCCACAGAGTGGGTTTACCAAGTTTCTTCCATGTCTCCTCTGGGAGGACATTCACTCCGGACCCGCCATCTACTATGGTGTCTGTCAGTATCACCCCAAGGATACCCATTTCTACAACTGTTGGGTGTCGCCCGTTATTTACTGATAGTAACATCGGATACGTTGTTGATCCTCCAGGAATGTTTGGTTGTACTGTCTCGGCAGTCTCGGTTTGTACGGTGACCTCAGGACATAGGGGGAAGGTATTCAGTACGGTTGTCCTCAACTGGGGCAGAGTCTGTAGGAGATCTCAGAGTTTAATTGGTATCTCTATTTGCAACATTTGCCCAATTATATTGTCTTCGGCATTTGTCCATCCAGAGGGGCTGGCGTGGTCACCTGCATCCTTCATGGCTTTTCCAATGTCCTCTCGAGCCTTTTGTAATCGTTGTTTCTCCGTGCGAGGATCAGGGTACCGAGCCTCTTTTGTTTGGCTCCTGGTAATTGCCAAAACCTTTTCTTCATCGATGGTCAAGTAGTTCACTCCGGGTTTCGTCGGACAGGTTGCATCTTCATGGTCTCCGGGGCCGCACCACCGACACAACTTCTGGAATGTCTCGCCTTTGTCGCAGTCTCAAGCAAAATGACCCCACTGGTTGCAGGCCCGACACTAAATCATTGACCTTCCCTTTGGGTCATGTTGTATCCGGCTCCTGTTGGTGTTATCGCTATTTCCTCTTCCTCCACGTCAGTTATTTCGGTATCCGCCGGATGATGCAATGTTGTTGTTGTTCTGCTGCGCTGTGTTGGCCGTCCCGGAGGTGGTCGGTTGTTCTTGTGTAAAGAGTACTTGTGGGCCCCTTGCCTTCATGTTATACGGGCATTCCTTGATGGAATGGCCCATGACTTGGCAGATATCACAAAATGATTTCCTCGGAC
>MU223332.1:3050102-3086427 GCA_018584345.1 Thuja plicata
TTCATGATACTCTCGGAGGATGGCTTGCCGTCGTTCCTCCCGAGCACTTTCCTCCACACGAGCGCGTTGTGCCAATGAGACTTGTGCCAACAGCCGTGGAAGATGATTTAGCAGACGGTTGGCTGCAAGGTTGGCCTCGATGGTAGACCACACGACACTCTGTGGGACTTCTGCTTCGTATGCTTCCTGACAGACGTACGTTTCTATCGCCGCCTGCAATAGAATTCTGAATTCCCTTATTTGGTTATCCTCCCCTTCGTACAGTTCCGTACACGCATCGTCTGCCTCAGGATTTATCTCGTCAACGGATAATCCCATTGTCTCCGTACGCCATCTAGTTCGGAGTTCATCTAGGCAGCGGCGCCAAATGTTTACCCGCTGGGGTAACCTGGTCTAATTGTAGTATACACAGAACATGAAATATATAAAGTAAATGACAAGCGTTCTTATTTATTCAAGTCAAATAATTACAACATTGTCTCCGCATCGATGATGCTTTACCCGAAGGTAATACAAGTATATAAAGGTCCGAAGGGACGCGACGGTTGACAACCGTGCGCAACTCCCTAGCCTCTGGACATAACTAATTCCCAACCGACACATCGGTACATTACACCCGACAACAAAGGAGCTGTCATATTCATTCAATGTAGCAGATATGTATTGAAGAGCAGCAAATGAAAAATAGGAACTCTTAAGGGATGCAACAAATGGAAACTATTGTTCTTAAGAATCTCGTGTCCTCTTTGATAGTCAATCATCACATACCCTATGGTCATGTTTGAGGAAAATTACGGAACCCAATGGCTAATAGAAGCATCAAAAGATGTTGAAACATCTACTACAAGAGTGTGGATCTGCAAATTATTAGTCATAAAGAACATAGGATGACAATCCTAGAATCACCAACAACAGTGCCAGATAGTGGAAATACAACATATATTAGTGCCCTAGGAAATCAAAGAAATGCTTCAACAACGACCAAGAAATGCAATAAAACAGTGATATACTTTTCTTTGGCATTGTCTTTTCAAATCAGAGAAAGTTATATAGTGTTCCTCAACGATCAATGAGCAAAGCAAAAATACAGAGATAATATTTATAGTGGAAAGTGTGAGTCGGCGCCAATTAATGCAAAAACAATGGCACAGAAGCTCTAGATCAGATCATTTGTTCTCCAGGCATGTCACTGTTATGGATAGGTGTCAATCCAAATGCTAAGGACAATCACCAAGAAGGTAAAGAATAGTGATGGAATTCAAAATATTGAACATCAAAATCACCAGTAATTTGCAGCTTTGTGTACAGTTACAGCCATGAAGAGCAATTGGAAAAAGCAGATCCATATGAAGTGCCAAATTTGGAAGGAGATCACATCAAGTTTCATACAAGAATAGCATGTATTCATGAAGATCAGAATATACTCTAAAAAGCTCCTCCTAGGATCAGAATATACCAAGTACTATTCCAGCTCAAGCATGCTTAACTACTCAAGCTGAGTAGTTAAGCACGCTTGAGCTGGAGTAGTACTGGCTGAGTAGGTAAGCACACTTGAGCTGGAGTAGTACTGGGATGGGTGACCACCCGGGAAGTCTTGGTGCTTCACCTCTACGAGCATCCCCTAGATGCAATGAATGCTAAGTGTTCCATCCATTCTCATGAGAGATGGGTTCTTGTGAACCACTACTCATGAAACATGGGTCAATGAGTTTGACTCAAAAACTAGACAGTTGAATCCTAATAGCAATATCACAAAGAATATCTTTGTCATGAATGATGTGTCAAAACATTTATGACAAAAATATGGTATCAAGTATAAAACATTTGAACATTAATACGAATGTTGCATAATGGACTTTATTTATAATCGTTGGGCATAGAATGTAATTAATACTTCATATGAGAGTGCTCGGGAGTTGCATATTTTAATTTGCACAAGGGAAGTCAAAAATGCCTATATATGTCCTTTTCTATTCCTAAATGACTCTGTGTAAAGGGGTGTAAGACTTGATGTGTTTGCATTGTTATTTGGTAGTTTTGTGGACCTAGTTAAATCTATATATTGGAGACATGGGATTGAGGACATACGAGTAGCATTTTTACTATATCATGCTGTCATACTTCTATTAAAGAGAGGATGTTGATCCACATGGAAACAAAAGCCTGATATTGTATAATGTATTGTAACAAGTTTATTGGTTGAATAATACATTAACTTAATACTTTGGAGGCTTTGTTTTTCTCTAAAAATTCTTCTAAAAATATACCATTTTCTTTCCGATGGTTGATTTTTCCCTCTCTCACACATTCTTTCTTTTCTTTTGTATGTGATTTTCAGTCTCTGTCAAAAGACTCCTCTCAAAATTCTCTTTCATGTGGTTGATTTTCCTTCTCTCTCACAATCTTTCTTTTCTATTTGATTTACATGCACAAAAATACTACTGGATTTATTTGTAAATCTGATTAATATGTTAATCTTTTTGAAAGGTTAATATGAAAATACTTGCATACTCCATAAGTATCTGTAGATCTAATTTAACTGCTAAGGGTTTTGTGAGTACTTTTTGTAACATATTAATGCTGTAAGATTTTCATGTCAACATTTCAAACTATGTATATCTAGAAACAGAGTTGTCAAAATTGATGCAACAGTTATAAGCCTTTTTAATGGATATATTTACACAAATTCACGAGTTCTTACAAAGAGCTGTCCATTTTAAGTTCTGAAGTATATATTACATTGGCTAGATGATTGCCAATAGCTTTGTGCACTATAGTTCCCCAATCTTGTTGACAAAGAACACAAATTAACCCATACAACAGCAATACTAGTGAACTCCCCTACACGAGTCCAACAATCCACTGTTTTATGAATAAAACTACTTTAATCATGAGTATAACTGTCTCAGAAACTTGTTTCGCACTATTCATTGGAGGGATTGAAAGGCACCAGTATCAAAAAAATATACCCTAGATCCAATGACCTTTATTTTTCATTTAATTTCAAATTAGTTTCAATTATCCAATCCTTGAACTGAAAGGATAAATGTAACTACGAAATAAGGTCATCTCCTTAAAGAATCAAATGTGGCATTAGGCTCCGATTGTTACTGGAATGTCAATAATGGGTATTAATTTCAAATTTCTGATTTGCATTTGCCTTAAAGAACTAACCATGGCATTGGACTTGATTTCACATTGGAATGTAAATGATAGGGACTGAATTCCAATTTCTGATGTAGATATGGGAACTACCTCCTACCAACAATTTGTTGTAAGATGGAGGACTTGGCAGCACCAAACCCTCCCCGAGATCAGAAATGCCATTACGATTGCAGTGATTATGGTTATATTCTGCAGCAGAAAAGAAACTAATTTGTAAACTAATTGTAGAACATTGGCCAACTGGTGAAGAGTAGCCCATAAAATATTTCATTATACTCTTACGATATGAATGTTAAACTGATGTCGGTACCTCTGATGCAATGTTATACATTACGCACCCAGTCAGATATAGACTACCATTTAGAATGTTCCAACAGTTTCTGTTACAAAAATGAATAGACCTATACCGATTTTGGAAGTAAATTTTCGATTAAAAAATAAGATCAATTGGAGAATGCATAGACGATACAGAAACAAGCGAGGTGAAACTTTTTGTCAGCTTTAATCACGGGCCAGAGAATAATGTTCACATTATTGGAGAAAAAGTTAAAATGGACTGATACATTAATCAATCAGTTCAACAAACAAAATTAAAATCTACTCAGGCTGCTACTGGTCATATGAAGAAAATTAGATCAGCTACAGAGAGCTTCAACAGCTAAACTTTTTGAAGCCCCGGGGCATGGATCCTCTCCAAATTTCTCTGCTGAGAGTGTCACTGAGCAAGACTTACGTCCAATACAATCCTGAAATGCATATCATCACAGAAAAATCAGATCAAATTTAGCCAATAATAAAAATTGTATAAGCACACAGCAGTGAGTTGATAAATCAAAGTGTACTTATAGCAGTTCACCTTCTCTACTATCGAAGAAGACTGAACTCCATGACAACTGCCCTTCTCGAAAGCTCCACAGGTTCCTTGTGGATTGCCAAAGCTCGCAAAATTAATGGATGATATCTGACTTCCCTCTGGACACTGAAGGTTAAGAGTTGGTCTGGCTGTATTTTCTAGCTCTATGCTATTGGTGGTTGTTTTCCTCCAAAATTTAAGGTGTGGAGGATGTGCCTCGGAAATGAGGCCACATAGTTTAAATGCTTCTCTTTTAACAAATCTGATCTGAGTTGGATCACCTCCTTTATCCTCAAAAAGTACGAGCAAATTGTCTGTAGGATTAAACCAAGACCTTGGAACATGATACCTGAAACCAAAAATGCTTATTTTATTTCCAGAATAATGGTTGGAAGGGGAGAAAACTTCTACCGACAAGAAGGAATAGTACACAGTGACATTTACAAGATAAATTGATTAAAAATTCTTACCATCTCTGTGTAGGCTTGCCACAATCTGTACTGCATTTATTTGGAGAGAATTTTCCTCTATAGTTGCATTTACTTGGGCAACCTGCAAAAGGGGAGCTAGGTATTGACCAGTATCTTCCAATCATACGACCATTTAACCATGCTTGGCCTTTACCCATACTTAACATATCCAAAGCTACAGGATCATTTCCTGGTGGAGCATTTATTCTAGCCTGCAAAGATGAGCAATGAAGCGAGAAAAATTTACACATTGCTGAATTTATCACTTAAAGCAGATTAATAAACACGTCCTAATATAAACTAACCTTGTCTAGTGTGCTTTCCATATTCACTTTCTCTAATAATATTACATAGAAACGTTTGCAGAGATACTTGGACCATAAAATATTCTCTTCCATATTTCACAAAAAGACACTATAAGGGTTATCACAATAAATCCTACATGGACACAGGAAAAAAGCTGGGGTATTAGGAAAATCTAATTCCAAAAGAATTATATGAATCAAGACAATAGGGAGTTGGAACTCTGTAATATATATCCTGAGAGTTGTACATAATATTACATGTCTGAGTTGCACTATATAAAGTTATAAACACTACAGCACGTGTACATGCATCTACAGAGGATGTCACCATTTTTATGATAACTAAAATGTATATATTATCAGAAGATAAACTATATTATAATATGCATCAGAGATGTTCTTCAGACTGCATCAAGAGTATTGGACATAAGATCAAGCTCAATTTATAACAGCTCACAGTATGAACTCTAACAAATTAAAAGAAAATATATAACTCTTGAGTAGTTCTATATAATCTCTTGTATAAAGATTGAGAAAGCTCCCTAGCTACTCTGTGAAATTACCTAGACCATAGGTATTTGGAGTTTTACATCTAGGAAGCAGAATTTCGGATGTTAGGCTATTCATGTGACTCCCAAGAGTCAAGAACATTAAATTTATTTCTTCTTTTCGTCTATTTCATCCATTGCCAGCTATGTAGTCTGGTTCAGCACCCTAGGGGCCTGGTCCGGGTCCGGTTTGAACCAGGTTCGGGTCCGCCCCAAATACGCCTGTGGGTCCGGACAGGGTCCGTGCCCACGGCGTGTGGTTCGACGCCGGTCGAACCCAGTTCGAACCCAGGCAGACCACCCAGTATTTGGTCGAACCAAGTTCTAACCCAGCCAGAAAAGTGACGGCCAACACTTTTTTTTTGCAAATTTTATAAAATTTTGAGTTCTGTAACTCTAAAAAGGTGATTTAAACTGACTTGTGTTGGGTTTTATGGCTCATCTGGTCTGCAAATAGATTGTTTTGTCTTGAGGTGGCGCAAATAGGTGGTTAAGAAAAAGCTTGGTTGAGCAAGAGGGAGTTGGAAGACTGATTTGTGAATCTTCATCAAGTGTTTGTGCTTCATTCCTTCACCTTTGCAAGCTTCTAATGGGTGAAAGAGGTAAGTTGTTTTTCATTTGATTTTGTTTTTGTGTAAGGTTTTAGATTTTTACATTTCTCTTTAATTGTCCATAAGATCTACCCTTTTTTTTTTTCCATTCTCTAGTTTTTATTTTGAATATGTATAAAATTTCCTGCCATAGGAACTACAATGGCATCTACCTCTTCCTCCGTCGACAATAATGAAGAACAAAGAATAGATCCAGATTTTGATTCTCCCTTGTAGAAGTATGTTGATATTATAAGACCCCTTCTAGGAGGTGGTGGATTATGTTGGAAAAATCAGGGTTGTGATGTAGAAAGGAATAGTTCATATTATCAGGTGGTAGGTCATTTGTGTGGATACCCTGGAAGAGGAGTCAAGAAATATCCTAGAAAAAAAGATGCACCTATACCAAATGAAACAATATTAAAATATATCACGGAGCATGAAGAAGTAGAAGAGAGAGAATCACGTAGGCAAAATTTGCTCACTAAAAAAAATCAAAGGGAATGCAGCCCCCATCTTCAAATATTGTGATAGAAGACTACCCCTTTTATACTATTGCAATTGAGCCTGAAACTAAAACTCAAGCACCCATTCCATGCAAAAGAAAGGGACCTTTAGAAACTTCATTTCAAAATGAGAGTCGGGACATTGTTGACCAAGATATAGCAAGATGCATATATGCATGCGGGTTGCCTTTAAGTGTTGGTCGCTCCCCATACTGGAAGAAGATGTTGAAAAGTGTCAATGAAGCTCCAAGAAGGTTTAAGGGCCCTCAGTTATGAGAAAATACACACCACATTGTTGGAAAGAGAGGTCAAGGGGGTTGAGGATGCATTGAAGCCCGTAGGGGAGTCAAGGAAGTCATGGATTGAGACAAGGGTATTGATTGTTTCAGATGGGTGGAAAGATGCAAGAAATCCTCCCTTGATCAAATGTCATAGCAGTGTCCACTAAAGGGGCAATGTTTTTTAAATCCGTGGATTGTGAGGAGCAAGTAAAAGATGAGCAATTTATTCTCATCTGTCATTGAGTCAATGGAACTAAGAAACGTTGTCCAAGTCATAACGAACAACGCAAAGAATTGTAGAGCAGCTAGTTTGTAGGTTGAAGAACGATATCAACATATCTTTTGGACACCTTGTGCGGTCCACTCGCTCAACCTTATGCTACAAAAGATAGGGAACAAAATTGGGTGCATCAAAGACATGTATGCAGAGGCTAAGAACATCTAGATGTTCGTCACAAACCACCATATGACTCAAGGAATTTTTCGACTATTCTCAAGTTTGGAGCTATTGAAGGTAAGTGAACTTGAAGTAGTAATTTAATTTAAAAAAATTAAAATTAGAATTTTAAATTTTCTGATTTTCATAATTTGATTGTGTAATGTGTATTCTTTTTTAAAATTTGTCTCTAGTTCTCAGCTTGCAATTGATGCATTGGATGACTTGGACAGCAATAATGTTATTGGTGCAGCTGATCCAATAGGCTTTGGCTCTATTTGTGAATCAACTAATGCCATTGGCATTGAAGAAGAAGAAGATGAAGAAGAAGAAGAAGAAATTATTAATCCATTAGTTGAATTTGAAACTCAAACAATGATGCTTGAACTTGATGTTATGATTTATCATTTGACATTTTAATATTTTGATGTTGAACTTGAAGTATATGATGCAATGATCCTATGATGGTATGATCATGATGGTATGATTACAAGTTTATGGTGGTTTTGTTGTGTATATGATATTATGTGACATTCTAATTTTAATTCATGCTTATAGGCTGCATATGTGTGTGTTTTTGTACTAACGAACCCAAACCCCATTTCAAATTTTTGCCGTACCAATGAACCAGTTCTGCGAACCCATATCTGAACCTGAACCCGAACCAGCAACTTAGATCGCCAATGTTAAGTGACCATTTTCTTCCTTGTCCATTAGATAGGTACATGAAACAAAGTACCACTTGGACCTCTCAAACATTGTATTCTCACACTCAAAACAAAGAGTTGGCTACCCAACCTCGGACACATCCCAGATTCCAAACTAATGGGATAGATGCATATTTTTCCTCTTTATATCTAGAGAAGCATCAACCATAATGTTGGGAGTAGTATAAAAATACACTGACTCTGATTCAAACAGGGTCCTTAAGTTTAGCCCACTTATACCAGGCTATTCCCCTAAGAACATCATTAGAACTTTACATTTGCCCATTTATGGTGATCAATGAGAAGGCTTTTCCTTCTACTCTCGAATCTAATACAGACTATGGTATTTCTCTACATTGCCCCACTCCGACTCACCTTTTTTGGAAGGCTTTTGGTTCTCCGTCATCCCAAAAGCCTAGCCCGCCCCCCCAGAAGCTTGCCCTGCTGTTCTGTGTTATTTCATATGGAATACATTTATTGATCAAAATACCAAGTTAAGTGAGTTATATCAATTGACTTCATCTTTATGTTTATGATTCAAATTTAAATGATTGAAGTTGAGTGTTAAACTCAGGGCTGACTGCAATCAAAGATAATTAATGTTGTTTTCAAGTTTGAGAACGTAATCATGGGGGATGAGGGAAGATTATTTCTAGTTGTCTAGTCACGGATGGTGAAGACTGATTAGTTGATAACCAACAATTTAAGTGAAGTGGCATACTATTGACCAACAATGCTATAAAGGATGGTCGCAGACTCTTAGCCAGCAATCCTATCAGGGATGACAGCTCATAACTTGCAGTCCTGTATAGTATCCTAATGAGTTATAATTATTTTTTTGTTTGAATAAATATAATGATTAAAAAGGGTATTACAAATAACTACATCCAATCACAAAAGTCATTGAGCTATCAGTAGGGAGCCTTTCATTAGAAGGCAGAAATATATGCAAATAATTAGGTGAAAGAGCATTCTTCTAGATAATATCCAGTAAATGGATATAGGGGTATATCATTTGATGGTATACTAATGGTGGAAAAACTACATATCATAAGAGTTGTCGGCAACAGATATATAATGACAACAAAATGTCAATGGTGGTTGCTGAAAAAGATGACAAAACAAATTGTTTGAAAGCTGACATTGTATGCCGGGTTACAATTGACATGGCATAGTCATTTAGAGGAGAGTGTCTAATTGTTCCTGGCCATTATGCTTGGAATTTGCATACAATTGAGATATGATAACTTGTCAACGGAAGCAGTCATCTGACTTGCCATCCCTGTGGTTGGTTTTCCACTGCAGGATTGGACTACTGGCAAAGAATGTTGTGATGAGCTCTTCAATCAGCTATCGAATAGTATAATAGAATCTAATCTTTTCTAGAATTTATATATGTAGTTTCTGTAATTGTGGGCTCCTCTATACAAAAGCTATGCATTTGACTTATTGAGCTTACAGGGTTTGCCAAATTTACTAAACCTTCTCCTATGAGAGATGCAAAGCCTCCATGCTCTCCAATTTTCTCGCCGAGTCTAGTGAGATTCAAAGATTTCCATTCAGTGCTTTGAATTCTTTGTTTGGAGCTATGTATATCTTTGGCATATCTGTTACAGAGATTTTTGGATGAACCTGGGGTTTTTGGGCTTGGGTTTTCAATTTGACCTGCCATGTGGAAGTGGATTGAAGTGGGTTTTGTGTGCCAATTTTATGGGAAGCCTGTGGAGTGTCATGAGGTTTGGCATTTGAAGACTGATTTGGGGAATGCCAGCTAAATATCTGGTACTTGTAGATAGAACCAACGTTTCATTATTTTGATTTTCCAAAGACTTACACTGTTCGTGAGAACTTGCAATGTATTTGCACTACTCCTGAGTAAATGTTAGGTGGCAAGCAACTTGTGCTCAGACTTGTCTGTTGCATGCAAAAAAGACTATGCCAGGTTCTTGCCAAGGCTTTTGGTGTGTAACCAGCACGACCTTACCTGCACATAGCAAGTCATCCAAATATGCTAAAAAATCACTTTAAATGCAGAAAATTGCTCTATTTCACTTCATTCATCCTTCTTTGTCACTCACAATAGCATTTAGTCTCTTTGAGGTCATTATTGAATGAATTGAAAAAGAGAAATTTTATCGTGGCTGAAGACGAGGATGGTCCTGAAGAGCAGTAATTACCTTTTAGTTTGAGGGCGGTGTTGAAATTTGATGCCATGACCTACACAAAGGAATAGGACCCCAGACATACAATATATATGGAGAGGAGAAAAATATAAAATATTGTAACTTGAACGAAATTCTATATTTTGAATCTTGATGATGACTTCCAATCACCATGTGATTCACATCATATTATCTGAATATATATATATATATATATTGTACTCTTACTTATTCAAATCTAAAACAAACCACTTACCCAGAGTTCTAGACTCGTGTCATGTGTCTTGTTGTAACAGTATTTTGCATGAAATTTTGACTTATGCTTTCTTAATGAATTCAATTTTTCTTTTTAGTTGTTGGGTTTTTCTGAGTCAAAACTGCTCCTGCCAAGTTTTGCTAAAATTCTAAAATTACCAGTAGAACCATCCGATATATTTGAGGCTGCTTATGTGATAAATGGTATGTCTGGATTGTCATGGGGGTTGGCATTTGAAGTTTGAATCGGAGAGTGCCAACTAAATATCTGATACCTGTAGTTAGAACCATCTGGTGTATAAGAAACCGGTTATGAGATGTACATGCACTATCTTGGATGTTGACATAGAAGATTGATTTGGAGAATGTCAGTGAATGGATAATGATGGTTTAATGTGAATGGGAAGCATTCTATCACTTGTTGGTGTTAATGTTTTCAGATTATAGCAAGGAAAATACAATCTATAGAGGTCTTTCAACACTAAGCACAGGAAAATATATAATATACACAAGCAAGTACAGATAGTACCCAGATTTGAAGGAGATGACATCAGATCTGCAACTTGAAGTATTTCAATTTTGCCCTCCAATAATCTGCCTGATGAAATATCGATTTCAAAATCCATGAATATGATTGCTGTCATATATCTGAGATATAGTAAATCGCTGTTCAAATATTCGCACTAAATTGTAGATAGAACTTGCGCTCCAAGGGCTGGTAAAAGTTAAACACAAGAGTGATGCCTAAGATCACATATAAGAGGAAGTTACATGTATTTGAGTTCAGACAGATCAGTCTAAATCAAATCACCAGTTCGCTGAATTGAACTCGCATTAAAACTTCCAATCAAATACTAATTCGCTGCTCCTGAATAAGCTGGTGAAGTTCGCACAATCATCCAAGGAAAGTTTGCACATGATGAAGACAATTCGTTCATTACTCATGCCATTCGATTCTTGAAGGAACCACATGTTATGTTTTTGATGTGATTGTCCTTCATCAAAAACTCCAATATATATGAGCATCATTGGATAAACTCTACCACCTCAAGGTGGCCGACTTGGGCCCTCCCAAGTACAAATTAAATATAAACTTATTTATGCAAATCGATCAAACAATAAATAATAAATATTACTTATATTTATTATTATTATTTATATCATTTTACAATAATAAATATATATGTATCCTATATATATTTATTATTATTATTGCCTTTAATTAGTTCAAGATGGTTGATCTATTGCCGTAAAGGCCATAATATCAACACTCCCTCTTGGACTTGAGGCAAAGATCAACTCATAGATTGTCATCACAAAACATAACCAAAATGGATTCCTTATCCAATGACACCATAGATCTCACATCTATGAAGGTAGGTCTCTATCTACCAAATATGATGAGAACACATATGTTCTTCATCATTCCCCAACCATTCATCTCGTATCCATATGAGAATCATCTTTCCATGGTAACATCAAGTCATATGATACTTACCAACCGGATGTGGATTTCCTAGATCCACGAGTCTCCATGACTCGAGAGATAGAATATCAAGTCCATGATATTCAAAGTAACATCAGGTCCATGATGTTTGCCAACCACAAGTCAACTTGACACAAATAACATCAAGTTCATGATGTTTAGAGCATTGGTCTAACGAATATCAAGTCCATGATATTCACCAATTGCTCGGAGTAATGGTTTAACGACATCAAGTCCATGATGTCCACCAACTACTCAGATGTGGATCCCTGTTCCACGAGATATCAAGTCCATGATGTCCACCAACTATCATGAGCATTGGTCTAACAAATATCAAGTACATGATATTCACCAATTGCTCAAAGCAATGGTCTCCAGACATCAAGTCCATGATGTCCACCAAATGCTCAACAATGGATCCCTGATCCATGGGAAGAATATCAAATCCATGATATTTTCTAAATCTCCAATTCATAAGAACAACTTAGCCATGAGCATAAGTGTAATCAAATAATCGAATGAATCATATAAGCAAAATCTTATCTCATGAATCCACATAAGCATAAGAATAACCGAAATTAAATCTTATCCACGTAAGAATATCCAAAAATACATGAGAACATGAATCCATATATGCATAATCAATGTATATATCCAAATGTAGTTCTCTCATAGAACAAGTATAATTCAACCATGAATATAGGAAGCATCTTCACATATATGCAAAAGTAAACCAATGTAATGCAACATGAGACATTACTCAATGTGAAGTAGTGCTGCTAATATAATGTATACCAATGAGAAGTATGATACATACAAATACAAAATATGTGCCAATATAAAGTATGCTTCTCATGCATATAAACAAAACAATGTATGTTGCCATCCATACATCAAGTTAATCAGTCATGCGCGTAAAGTATGCACATACATAACAGAAATATGCCAATGTAAGATACGCTGCAACATAATGTATGCTTCTCACAATATGTGTTAATTAATGCCAATGACAGATAATCAGCTAGATATGCAAAGAAACAACTATGCTAATTAGCTGTGTATATTCCCATACATACATAACATATGTCCAAGCAAAGTATGCATCCGTACATAAAGTATGTTCCTCATATATGCATAAATCCAATATGTCAAGGTATCATAATGTATGTATTAAATATAAAACAGTTAATGTTCTCACACATTCACAACATATACCAAAGTGAAGTATGCAGTCACACATTCATAATGCTGCAACAAAATGTAAAGTATATCACAATATACTAAAGAAAAAAAATGTGCTTCCTACACATTCATAATCAGCTAATAACAATTAACTAGCTATGTCAAACGGCCATGACAATAGGAATGATCCGCAAAAAACAGGTTTAAGTGAGCCCATGATTAAACTCCCTCTTAAGTCAAGCACTAAGGTGGGTTTCCTTCTACAGAACTACACAGGATAAATTGTTAGTATGCCCATGATTCATATTATCCATGAATGTTAATAGCATACCAGATTATGATCTCTGGGGACTGTGCCACTCAAGATGATCTACTCCCTCTGGAACAATATGGTGAGAGGTATATACAAATCCTATCTTCGCCCTCTGAATTTTAGGTTTACCTTATAATGTTCACAAGGTTAGACTCCCTCTCAATGTATGTTTCCAGATATTTTGAAATTTACCCTAAGAAGGTCAATCGTATAATTTCAAAACATGCAAGAATGTATTGACACAATTTTACCCATATCTTTTTAGCCAATTATGAGATGGTTTCACAACATAGAAACTAATATTAGGTGTAGGAGGCTAAAAGACCAATGAATTTGCATAATCAGAATCCTAGATCTTGATGCAAATCAAAACCCTTATAAGATTTAAGGTTAAATTACTATTTTCAGACCAACCCGTAGTTGCCATAGATTTCTTAGTTTTGAAAGAGTAAGACTGAATTCCTAAATCTGAAATTAGATCTTTTACACTACCTAGGCTCAGATACCATGTTAATGTTTTCAGATTATAGCAAGGAAAATACAATCTATAGAGGTCTTTCAACACTAAGCACAGGAAAATATATAATATACACAAGCAAGTACGGATAGTACCCGGATTTGAAGGAGATGACTTCAGATCTGCAACTTGAAGTATTTTAATTTTGCCCTCCAATAATCTGCCTAATGAAATATCGATTTCAAAATCCATGAATATGGTTGTTGTCATAGATCTGAGATATAGTAAATTGCTGTTCAAATATTCGCACTAAATTGCAGATAGAACTCGCACTCCAAGGGCTGGTAAAAGTTAAACACAAGAGTGATGCCTAAGATCACATATAAGAGGAAGTTGCATGTATTTGAGTTCAGACAGATCAGTCTAAATCGAATCACCAATTCGCTGAATTGAACTCACATTAAAACTTCCAATCAAATACTAATTTGCTGCCCCTGAATAAGCTGGTGAAGTTCGCACAATCATCCAAGGAAAGTTCGCACACGATGAAGACAATTCGCTCATTACTCATGTCATTCGATTCTTGAAGGAAGGAACCACATGTTATTATTTTGATGTGATTGTCCTTCATCAAAAACTCCAATATATATGAGCATCATTGGATAAACTCTACCACCTCAAGGTGGCCGACTTGGGCCCTCCCAAGTACAAATTAAATATAAACCTATTTATGCAAATCGATCAAACAATAAATAATAAATATTACTTATATTTATAATTATTATTTATATCCTATATATATTTATTTTTATTATTATTGCCTTTAATTAGTTCAAGATGGTTGATCTATTGTCGTAAAGGCCATAATATCAACAGTTGGGATTGTTGAATTTTTGTAATAGCTAGTCGATTCTAGCTAACAATAATCGATTCTAATTTAGGATTATATATTTAATTTAATCCTAAATTCATGTTGGGCCCTATTGCCTAAAACGTCTAAGGGTAGACGTTTAACTTTAACACTTAACCCTTATCTAAAATAGACGCTACAAGAGGGCCCAATTATATTCCATACTTGGCACCGATTTCTAGAAGAGATAAGGGCCGACTTGGTTGGTGTTTAAGTCCCCCGCCTTGTATAAAAGGAGGTCAAATTAGCATTGACAACATATACTTTTTGCTCTGCCATATGCGAATCTACATCTGCTCATAAGGTGGCAAAAATATCAGATAAAGGATGAATGCAAATTACCTCTGAGGATTGACTTGTGAGCAGTCACATGTGCTGGGAGATATATATATATATATATATATATATATATATACAGGACAGAATATATGTATCTATACTGCAGATCAGATCTGGAAAATTTCCAGATTGTGGACACCTGCAGATTGACATATACAGTACAGAATTAGACTTAGTTACATAACACAGTTTGACAGCGATATCAACTCCAGATTGGACCTGTATGTTATTAGCATTTGGACTATGATTTGATTGTGCTCCCGACATTCTGATCCTTGGTATTATCAACATCATTAAAGTCTGTAAGTTGGATCATTGAGCTTAATATATAATTTATTGATTGCTGGGTTTTTCACCTCCACAAGGGAGGTTTTCCCAGGGTACTTGGTGTTGTGTCTTCTTGTCTTATTTGTTATTTTGTATCTAATTGTTCATCTTATTAGATTGAAAGTTGAAATTACCTAGATCTGATAATAAAATAACATGGTATCAGAGCTTGGTTCTTGCTGATCATTATCAAATCTAACCTATTATTCTCTAGATCTTCTTGTCCTTGTTGTTTTCATCATGGTGACAGGTCTTAAGGTAGAGGACAGATTGGAAGTTGTTAACTTCTCATCATGGAAGGTTCGAGTCTTACTTGCTCTAGAGGAGAACGAAGTACTTCAATTTGTGAAAGGACCTGTACTTTCCGAACCTACAGATGCAGATGAGTGGAGCCAATATAAGAAGAATGCTTTGAAGGCCAAGAAGATTTTGATTGATTCCGTAAAAGATCACCTTGTTGCAGTCATCTCCAACCTATCTACAGATCGTGACATGTTCAATCAACTTGAAGGGATGTATGAGATCAACAATCTGAGTAAGGTCCTTACTCTAAGAAGGCAACTGCTTCAAATCAAGATGAACAAGGGAGAAACTATGATGGCATTCCTCATGAGGATCGCTGAATTGAGAGATCAGATTTAAGCTATGGAAGGGGAAGTATTGGACAAAGACCTTGTCATGCTTGCCCTCAATGGTCTACCTTCATCTTGGGAACCCTTCATTCAAGGTTTGAGTGGTAGAGGTGATTTTCCTTCTTTTGATCGTCTTAGAGATGATTGCATTCAAAAAGAATCTCGTTTAGATGCTAGAGGTTTTAAAAGTTCTTCTTCTTCTTTAGATAACCAAGTTCTTACAGCTCAATCCTTTAAGAAAGGTGGAAATCGGAAGAAAAAGAATTTCAGGAGGAATGACAATTTCAGGGCTCAAGGAAACAATGATCCAAGGAAGAAGCCTAAGGATCTATCTCACATCCGATGTTTCAGATGCGACAAGTTTGGCCACTATGCCAAAGAATGCAAGGCTCAACCAAGTAATCAAGAAGCCAACATTAATGAAGTTGATGATAACGAAAACAAGGAAGACTTTCTTTTTATTTATGCTTTATCTAGTAATGTTCCTACTGACAGTGACACTTGGTTGATTGATAGTGGTGCTTCTAGGCATATAACAGGATATAGGAACCAACTTACAGATTTGATTGAGGAGTCTAGCCTTCATGTGGTTATAGGTGATGATGCTCAATATTCCGTGAGAGGTCTTGGTAACTCTACCCTTAACTTGGACTCTGGTATTTCATTACAATTGACTGATATATTATTTGTTCCTAGTATTAAAAGGAATTTGATTTCCATTTTTGCTTTAGAGGATAAGGGTTATCAAATTGCATTTTTTGAGGGTAAAGTTTTAGCTTGGCCTAAAAAGTCTAACATAAAATCTGCTACAGTTATTGGTAGAGGGTTTGAAAGCCTCTACAAGCTTTCAGCTCGTCCTTTCCAGGCTCTTATTAGTTTTGCAGCTAAGTCTAGTGATTTGTGGCATCAGAGACTTGGTCATCTTCATTACCGTGCTCTCCCTACTCTTGAAAAGATGGTAAAAGGTATGCCTAAGCTTAGCCATGTTCATGATGATGTATGCAAGGGTTGTGCTATAGGTAAGAATGTTAAAAGTTCTTTTCAGAAAAGTGAATCTAGATCTAAGGAAAAGCTTGCACTTGTACATTCTGATTTATGTGGTTCTATGTTTGTTGCTTCATCTAGTGGTTGCTTATACTATGTTACATTCATAGATGATTTCTCTAGGAAGACTTGGATTTATTTTTTAAAGTCTAAAGAATCTGATGAAGTTCTAACTAAGTTTAAGGAGTTTAAATCTCTAATTGAAAATCTTTCTGATAAACGTATTAAGATTCTTAGATCTGACAATGGAGGTGAGTATACCTCTAGTGTTTTGCATGACTTTTGTGTAGATGCAGGAATCAAGAGGAAGTTTTGTGTTCCCTACAATCCTCAGCAAAATGGCATTGCTGAACAGAAGAACAGGACTATCATTGAGTCAGCCAAAGCCATGCTTCATGATCAAGATCTGAAGTTGTTCCTTTGGGCTAAAGCTGCCAGGACTGTTGTCTACATCCAGAATAGGTGCCCTCACAGCATTCTGAAAGACATGACCCAGGAAGAAGCATTCACTGGTGTGAAGCCCGACATCAGACATCTGAGGATCTTTGGAAGCCCCGTCTACATTCACGTTCCTAAGGAGAAAAGAAACAAATTGGAAGCCTCCGGTAAGAAAAGTATACTTGTTGGTTACAATGAAAATTCCAAAGCATTTAGAATCTATGTTCCAAGTCAAAAGAATGTTGAGGTAAGTAGAGATGTTACTTTTGAAGAGAATATTGTTTTAAGTAATCTAAAAGATCTTTGATTGAAGATGAAGATGTTACTAACAAAAATCATGAGATGGATGTTGATAAATAATGTTGAGTTTCAGAGGGAGTTTACAGATTTTCCCGAACCACCTAGTCATGATGAACCCTTAGGATCTACAGAAAGTCCTAGCAACATTTCTAGGGGCAAGAAGAGGCCACTTTGGATGCAGAAAACCATTCAAGAAGCTGAATAGTTTGCTGCTCCTCCGAGTACTTTGCGAGAGAGTAGGAGACCTCATGCATTCTCCAACTATGTGGCTTTGATGTGCAATCTCGCCAAGATTGAGCCAACCAATGCAAAGGATGCAATGGGACAGCATGAATGGAAGAATGCCATGGATGAAGAGTATGAGTCCATCATCAAGAACGACGTGTGGGAAATTGTGCCCCGTCCTAAACGTAAGTCTGTTTTATCCTCCAAATGGTTATTTAAAGTTAAACATTCTGCTGATGGTAGTATAGAAAAATCTAAAGCTAGATTTGTAGCTCGTGGTTTTTCTCAAAAGGAAGGAATAGATTATGAAGAAACGTTTGCTCCTGTAGCTAGATATACTTCTATTAGATCTATAATAGCCATTGTTGCAGCTAAGGGTTGGAAGTTGCATCAAATGGATGTCAAGACTGCTTTTCTCAATGGTGTCATTGAGGAAGAAGTCTATATTGTGCAACCTGAAGGCTATGAGATCCACAACAGAGAAACACTTGTGTGCAGGTTGAAGAAAGCTCTCTATGGTTTGAAACAAGCTCCTCGTGCATGGTATGAAAG
The DNA here is from genome assembly GCA_018584345.1 of Thuja plicata. Classification (NCBI taxonomy): domain Eukaryota; kingdom Viridiplantae; phylum Streptophyta; class Pinopsida; order Cupressales; family Cupressaceae; genus Thuja; species Thuja plicata. Next base: position 3,068,586 of record MU223332.1, read on the forward strand.
AATTGTTAAGTATTTGGTTGGATTAGGATTTTTTAAGAATGATGTTGACCCTTACATTTATTTTAAAGTTCTTAATGATGAGATGTTGATTTTGGTATTATATGTTGATGATTTATTTCTAATTGGAAAAGAAGATCTTATCATTAGATGCAAGGAGTTAGCTTCTGAGTTTGAAATGAAAGATCTAGGACTTATGCATTATTTTCTTGGCTTAGAAGTTTGGCAAGGTACTAACGAAATTATGGTAAGTCAAGGAAAACAAACTGTTGATATATTGAAAAGATTTAAAATGTTGGATTGTAAATCTATGTCTACACCTATGGAGACTAATCTGAAAAAGTTGAGTGCATGTGCAGAAAATTCTGATTTTGCAGATGCTACAGAATATAGGCAGCTGATTGGGTCCTTGATGTATCTAGTTAACACTAAACTGCTATGTTGTCAGTGCACTCAACCAGTTTATGAACACACCCAAGGTTGTTCATCTTGTTGCGGCTAAACATATCCTGAGGTATCTTCGAGGCACAATTGACTATGGGCTGAAATATTCTTCCACCATAATTTCCTTGGAAGGATTTTGTGATTCAGATTGGGCAGGTGATGTCATCGGAAAGAGAAGCACTTTAGGCTTATGTTTTAGTTTGGGATCAGCCATGATCTCCTGGGCTAACAGGAAGCAGTCCTCAGTTGCTTTGAGTACTATCTGAAGCTAAGTATATTGCAGCTAGCATTGCATCTAGAGAAGCAGTGTGGCTTCAGAAGCTTCTTGCTGGGTTGTTTGGACAACCACTGGATTCTACTGTGATTCATTGTGATAATTAGAGTTGTATAAAGATGTCTGTCAATCCTATGGTTCATGACAGATCTAAACATGTGGAAACTCACTATCACTTTATTCAAGATATAGTACAGAGAGGTGCCATTCAGCTGAAGTACATCAACACTGAAGAGCAAGTGGCAGACATTGTCACCAAGCCACTTAATAGGGTGAAGTTTGAATATTTCCGTGAAAGGCTTGGACTTGTAAAGATATCTGCTATCGCTGAGAGGGAGTCTTAGCTTCATTAATGTATCTTCTTTATGTATTTTGATTGTACCACCCTTGCGGGCAATGCAAGGTGAATATTGTATCATGTTGTATTTTAATCTTCCTTGAGAGATGTATGTAACCACCCTTGCGGGCAATGCAAGGTGGATTTGTATTTATTATTGTTACCATATTTTGCAGGCAATGCAAGGTGGAGTTGTATTTATTATTGTTACCATCTTTTGCGGGCAATGCAAGGTGGAGTTGTATTTATTATTGTTACCATCTTTTGCGGGCAATGCAAGATGGTGTTGTATTAAAAGTCCACACTTGCGGGCAATGCAAGGTGGCAAGTGTAATAATGGATAAGACCACCCTCTGCGGGCAATGCATGGTGGCAATTTCTTTATCACCCTCTGCGGGCAATGCAAGGTGATCTTTTGAGGCTTGTCCTCTCCCACCCTCTGCGGGCAATGTAAGGTGGGTCCATCCTCTACGAGTAGGCATGATGGAAGTTATTAATTTTTCTTGACAGGTGGATCCATCCTCTGCGAGTAGGTATGATGGAAAGGGTTGATAATAGCTAGAATCCTTCCTAGCTAAGAGGGAGTGTTGAATTTTTGTAATAGCTAGTCGATTCTAGCTAACAATAATCAATTCTAATTTAGGATTGTATATTTAATTTAATCCTAAATTCATGCTAGGCACTATTGCCTAAAACGTCTAAGGGTAGACATTTGACTTTAACACTTAACCCTTATCTAAAATAGACACTACAAGAGGGCCCAATTATATTCCATACTTGGCGCCGATTTCTAGAAGAGATAAGGCCGACTTGGTTGGTGTTTAAGTCCTCCGCCTTGTATAAAAGGAGGTCAAATTAGCATTGACAACATATACTTTTTACTCTGCCATATGCGAATCTACATCTGCTCATAAGGGGTGGCGAAAATATCATCTCAAGGATGAATGTGAATTACCTCTGAGGATTGAATTGTGAGCAGTCACATGTGCTGGGAGACATATATATATATATATATATATATATATATATATATACTGCAAATCAGATCTGGAAAATTTCCAGATTGTGCACACCTACAGATTGACATATACAGTCCAGAATTAGACTTAGTTACATAACACAGTGACAGCGATATCAACTCCATATTGGACCTGTATGTTATCAGCATTTGGACTGTGATTTGATTGTGCTCAAGACATTATGATCCTTGGTATTATCAGCATCATTTAAGTCTAAGTTGGATCATTTTGAGCTTAATATATACTTTATTGATTGCTGGGTTTTTCACCTCCACAAGGGAGGTTTTCCCAGGGTACTTGGTGTTGTGTCTTCTTGTCTTATTTGTTATTTTGTATCTAATTGTTCATCTTATTAGATTGAAAGTTGAAATTGTCTAGATCTGATAATAAAATAAGTTATAACAGGGATGAGAGATGGAGAGACTCGCAGACCAACTAGGCAATAAAGTTTTGTGGATAACAATGCTTTGGAAAAGATTTATCAGAAAAATATGCAGCGTCAAGACTAAGGCAATCATAAATATGCAATCAATATCAAAATTGTGGGAAATATAAAAATTTGTAAAATCATGTATGCTTGAGATTCAGAGTAATTTAAATAACTATTTAAATTAAATATTCCTTTTGGTTAGGTACATCAAGAGGCCATCTGTTGAGACATATTTTGTGTTTTCATTATTAAAGAGAGTGTTATGTGTGTATGTACTTAAGCATGTAGCCTTGTATTTTATTGGTGTAAGTATGTGGTGAAATGGTCCAAAACACAATGGTTAATTAAATTAATACAACAAAACAAGTGATAAAAGTTAAAACTGCCAAAGATTAAAAATTTCTAGAGCTACTAGAACAAACAAATCCTGGATTCCCAAAAATTTACAAATACACCTTGCAAACATTGAGATTATTTTTCCTATCAATGAGAAAACTAACTAGAAAACATAAACTATTTTGGTTCCTTCCACTGCTAAAGAGGTATTCATGGATGTGATACTATTAGATTGGGTGGTTGTCGTTGCACCAAAAGCTCGAAATGTTAATGCCCGATACAACCACTAGACTTATAGAATCCAAAGGAGGTTGTTAAACCCTTGTCACCAACCGTTGCGTGTACTGACCGAGACCAAGGGCACACACCTTGCAACAATCCCACCCTCAGGGCACGCATGGGGTTGGACCCTGTGACCTAGGATCTGATACCAATTGTTAGATTGGGTGGTTGTCGTTGCACCAAAAGCTCGAACTGTTAATGCCCAATACAACCACTAGACTTATAGAATCCACAGGAGGTTGTTAAACCCTTGTCACCAACCGATGCGTGCACTGACCGAGACCAAGGGCGCACACCGTGCAACAGATACTTCTCAGTGTTTGAGGATAAAAGCTTCTGAAATTTCTAACTTTTCTAGAATTTGTTTATCATGAAATACAAATAAAAATCAATAATATCAAAACATAGAAATACTATCAGAGGAGCATATTTATAGAATCTATGATATATCCACTATTTATCTGGAGAGAGAGAGAGAGAGAGAGAGAGATCCTTGATAGGGCTTTGTTCAGTTTGGCATCTTTTTGTCTTATAAATTTAAAAAAGAAAAATCAATCCTTTTGTGGAGATGCCTGCACATGTGTGCATGTAAGTCCGTGTATGCCTGGACATGGGTATGGATAATCATGCATGCACACATGTATTAGATTGAATATTTAAATTAGTTGTGTCCTATATCAGCTACATGCCATCAAGAAATAATTCTCATAATTCATTCATTATTGTATTAATTTTTAATTATTCTCAATATTTATCCACATAAGCACTTCGAAAATTTGAACTATTTATGCACTTCCTTGAAGTAATTTATTTCTGACAGTTTCAAGTCATTATTGGATTATAATGTTTTTTTGCTCTTTCTATAAAGATATGCCTGTCAACATTATTTCAATAGTAAATGATCATATAAATTACCTTGTACCAAGTCAAAGCTTGATTCTTAGGACTAGCCACTTTTTCCCATTGCACATTTCCTACTCCACTCTCTAAATAAAGATTCAATTGTTCACCTTTCAAACCAACCTGCAGAATCATGCAAAATAAAGAAAAAATGAGAGATCAGTTGATCAGAAATAATGCAGAATATGATAGGTTTTTCTGGTCACGAACAGTCATAATGTGGCTAGAACACTTAAGCTTGCAGGAAATTGATGGTTGCAAGTTTGTTAGTGGTGCTAACAGCTTGGATATAGGTACAAAAGTAGTAGCCCTGATTGGGCAACAAAGAGAAAAAAAATATTAATATGATATCTCTTCTTGTTAGGATATGATGATCCATTCTTTACATCTGCTATTTTTTTTCATGCAATACAAAAGTCTCAGTTATTCACCCAAAAAAAAGAAAAAGAAAAAGAAAACATAGTATATCGGCAGTGTAAAAAATAAATAAGAATGAAGGGCCCATAATTTTTTTTGAATTCAATGGAGACTAGAGTAATGAGCATAAGACTTGAGCTAACAAACGAAGCTAAACAAGCACATTGAATGGTATGTACTTTTTAACACCTTTAATTTCATAAAGTCAATTTGCTACATAAGCATTCGTATAAATGGAATGACCAAGCACATTGCTGATGCATGACATCACCTGATATGTCCAAGCATTTGTGGACAAGTCTATTGATCCATCTTGAAAACCTTCTAATTTGACCTTGGAAATGCCTGCTCCCACAAAATCATAATGTGGTCCACCATTCTGTTACCAGAAATAACCCATGAATAGATGTAAGACCATGATATAAATAATATTTTTTATAGAGGGAATCACTACAACACAAACCAGGTTAGATCGAAATTGTGAAAAATGAAGCCATATTAAGTACTATGACTGGATGGTCAGATATTAAGAGCCTGAAACAAATTAATGTGTTGCTACCATTGTGGTGATACTGATAAAGGTGCTTATGCATGTAAAATGAAGAAATCTTAATTTGAAGAGGTCTCTGGTATATACAAATTCAGTGCAATGATAAGATTTAATTACACAAGCGAATCCAACTATTTCGTGATGGATGCTTTAATATTCCAGTATTATAAATACAATACGTTTAGTAATAAAACAAGTGTGGAGAGTTCTTAGTTTAAAAGCGTCTCTTTCAGAATCCTTACCTGTAAACCCACTGTCATGCTCAAGAAAACAATGTCATTTTTTCCTGCCCTTAAATGAATATCTATTTCATACTTGAATGTGATATCATCACCATTCCCTGATGCACTTCCTGCGGCAAATGGAACATAGTACATATATGAGCATTTGGTATGCCTTCTAAAATATGTGTCAAAAAATGTAATCAGATGAAGTTTCACTAACACATTTCTAAAATATATCCTCATCTGATCAGCAAATATGTCTCTTTGCAAGGATGTCATCCACAAGTTGATGACTCAAAACTTATTGCTTGGATAGACGATGAATTTTAAGGTTGATCAAATCGTCAAAGACAACCACTAACCTAGATTGAGAAGAAAGTTCAATTTTCTGTATCCTGGGAATCTTGAGAAAAATTTGAATAACTGGCATAACTAATGAATTTGCTCTTTGTGATTATATCTTGCTGTGAATAATTGGCATAACATAGCCTTTCTCAACAAATATATAACACACAATCAACATTGCACTCCCAATGAACCTAATAGTAACAAACCTTTTATATATTTTTCTTTCTGAATGATAGGAAATGTAATTCTTTCAAGGAAACGAAAAGCTGCTAGAATATCATTCATTACGCCATATCTAATAGAGCCCATGGCAAAAATATTGTGTTTGTTCGTAGCAACTATTATAAAGCAATAATAACATTATAATACCATATCTTCAACTTCAAGAAATATGCCAAACGGATATACCCTTTGCAGTGCATTTATGCATATGCATTTGGCCTTTAAGTAGACATACCAAAGACTTGCATTGCTAGATGATGGACAATTTCACTGAACGATAAGATTGATAAATTGCATCAAATTTTTGAAATATCAATCTAGGGTATAAAGGTTTTTCTTACAGCCCAAGACGTTTAAAGGCATAGTTTGAACATAAACCATAACACTATAAGCCAAGATAGCTTTTCAACAATATAATAAGCCCATGTCTAACAATAGAAGCCTTGTAAACCTAATGATTCATCCTATGGTCCTATTTGAAAATTTTCAAACCATGGAGCTTGAAAATAAGTTAGGGTAGCGGAACAATTTCCTACACTGACCTTGAGAGGAGGGTTATCAAAACTTTTCAGATATTTACAACAGTTATAGAAAGTAAACATAAATAGCATGCATACCACAACACGGTGATTTGCATGTGGAAAACTTTTTTAAGAAAAAAGCACACTCTAAAAGCTGCCCAATATATTATTCGGAAATCAACAATAGAATACAATATACTAGCAGAGCAAGCTTCTCAAAGGAGTATCACCAACTAGAAATTAGGAGGTAACTCAACAACTATAAGACTCTTACACACAACCTCCATCTTGCGCACCTAATATATAGGAGATACAATACATGAAACCGTCAAATGGTATTACAAAACCAAGAGCCCAAAAAAGTGACACCCAACTTATCTCTAATCCAAGATGCCCTATGATGTGTCAAAAATTCAAAATATACACCAACACGTGTAACTCTTTTTACAGCTCATTAAAGTGTCCCAACACATTTTTATGTTTCTCATTTCAAAAGACCCAATTCTAGAGTCCATAACTTTTGATCTGGGTGTCCGATTGACGAACCGTTTGAAGCGCTTGAAAGCTCATTAAGTGCTTGATAACCTGCTATGTTGGTTATGACTGCTTTCGGGCCCATTTGGAGCCTTTCGAGGCCTTCAAAATTGACTTTAAAACTTTCAAACCAAATTTCCAAAACTGAACTTTAATATCTTCAAATATAAATGTGATCTTACAACAAAAATTTAATAGCAAGCTTATTTAGCCTATTTGTAGCTATGGCGTAAATTTCATACCAATCCGTTCTCATATGTAAACCTACTATAAATAGTAACCTTATTTAAATGCAAGGTTGAGACACCATTTTCTTAACATTAGAGAGGTATCATATGAAATTACATCTTAAGATAATAACAAAAATATATTGATATGCTTATTTTTCAGCTAAACAACACCCATGGAGATTCTCAAACAAGTTTGTGTTGGCTAAATAAAATAGATAATTTTCTTCGTACCGGTCTTATTGCAGATAGTTCTTTAGCTAGGTGTGACCAGGTTTTCTAAGTTTGGTCAACCGAAAAGATATGTTTATATTTGATCAAATCAAAAAATGAAAAAATGATGACTACAAAAAAAGGTCTAAAAGGTCAAGTGCATGAGCGAAATTAAAAGGACAGATAGGCACATAAAGACACCTACATTAGAAGGGTTGGTAGACATACAATTACTACTCAAAAAGATCCATGTAAGGAGAACAAGCACAGAAGATAGTTCATTCCATAAATCATAAAACCTACGTTAATGGGTTCTCTTAGAATCCCCCTTCCGCTCACCTCCCAACCCATATGGGTCCAATCCAAGGCCAAGTCCAAAGCCAGCACACCCCTAGCAAGACCCTCCCCTACCCAAAGAAAAGAAAAACGTCACTTTTATAAAACATTTTTACAAACAAAAAAAATGTTTAACACCTAATTTTTTCCTTAAGTGGTAAAATTGCAAATATGGTGTGTGCCATGAAAGTTTGTGTGGTCTTAAAGGACTTTGCCCCTCAACACAATTGGGATTTCCACTCCTAGACCCCCACTAGTTATTGAGATTTTCTTGTCACACAAGAAACTTGATTGCAATGGGAGAACGACAAGGAATTGGGATCTATATCTTGAATGTGCCAACTTAGATGTTATCATTAAACAACTTGCCAACAATCTCTTTAGATGAGGCAACTTCTAGATATGTGTAAGAACCCCATGTGTTTCTAACTCCGACAAACATTGAATTGTTTTAATTTTGGATGTTTTACAATTTGTCAAACACTTTGCATGCAAGCTCTGATACCATTGTAAGAACCCCTGGGGTTCTAACTCTAACAACACTGGACTGTGGTTTAATTTTGGATGTTTGACATTTGGTCAAACACTTTGCAGGCAAGCTCTGATACCACTATAAGAACCCCTACCGGTTCTAACTCTAACAATCACTATTGGAAATGTTTTAATTTTGAATGTTTGACATTTTGTCAAACACTTCACAGGCAAGCTCAGTCTCTTGTGTGGTCTTTACGATGTCTAAACACTTTTTGGTTTTTCTTTTCTTTTTTGAAATATACGCCTTTTGAATTCTTCAACAATATATGGAATTACAAAAATGACAATGCTCGGAATTCAAAAGCTAAGCAACCATACATAGAACAACTTTATTTTATTATCTCTTTGAGGAATATTTACCAAGGCAATACAATGCTTATGAAATTTATTTAAAATAAAATACGAAGAACCTGTAACTGGTTGCTTGCATCAAATTTACTCCCAAGATGAAGACGCTGCCCCTGAAATTCAGAACGCAGCCTCACAAACCCTAGCCACTGCCTATAGATGGTTGGCGGCTGCCAAAAACCCCAAACGCAGACCTCTAAAGAGCTGCAATCTGCATCCAAATCGTCCTCCAGACTTTGCTATTAATTGCTGAAATAAAAAGCAGGAACTTCCTCTCAAATTGATCACCATATAAGCGCAAATGATGGTTTTGAATTAAACCACCTCTTAGCACAATTCACTGGCAAAAGATCACCAATTCAAAGTGCAAACTTTGTATAGAATTCACAATTCTAACAGTTCTGGATATGCTGAAACCATTGGCTCTCCACAACACAAATTCATGAAAACAAATGCACAATAGAATGGTTCGACTTTTGGCTTTTTGGCTTTATATAATTCTCCATAACAAGTCTATCTTCAGCTTCACTCCTCGCATAACTTGAAAATATATTTGCTTTTGACGGAAATTGCATTCATAATTAAATTTTAACTCCCTTTATATTTCTCACATGAAAATGACTTTGCTTTCTTTTTTTATTTAATTCATTAAATGTTTGTTTTTCATGTGCTTATGTTGGCTTAGGGAATTAATAATAAATAGGCCTCCTTCAATATTATAATTATTTGATGCACTTTATAAAGTCACTTGGCCCCACACATTAAGTAACTTTATAATATAACTTTATAATGACTTTATCATTAATAAAGCGATTTTATTAATGATAAATAATATCAATGCGTGCAATAAAATCATCCCACTAAGCCAACTGATGAATGAGTCAATCACAGGGCATACCATGGGTCTAGGTGCCCTTGCCAAATATAGCAACTCCTCAACAATGACTTACTATAAATAGTAAGTCTCTGAATAACTGCTCCAGTCAACAATACTGAATCTCAACACTGCCACCAAGTTGTTCAAGCACCCTGCTAAAGATAGAAACCCTGACTTCCCTGAAAAAGTCACTTACTATAAATAGTATGTGTGTCAATCGGACTAAACGAAGAGCCATCCTGAACATCCCTGACCACTGGAGTGGGAATCAGTCTCTGGCTCTACCAACTGGACCCTCTGAACAACTCCATTAGCCTATGAAGGTCAAAAAATAAGCTAATCCTCTAAAAGTTGACACTCGCAAAATTGGGGACATTACAATATATCACGGCTAGCGAAATAGCATTGTAACTCATTGAGGTTCAAATGAAATTAAGAAAATGTTTGACTTCGATGCTCTCAATAAAGAGCACTGTGAAGAAATTTTCATTGTGTATTGATGTTTGACAAGTCACTGAATTGTGAATTTGAGTTTTTGTTTTATGCAAAATATGAGGTTTTATATATTTTGTTCATTGGCAATGATGAGCATCACTGTTTATATTATACAGCTGTACCTCGCCGCACCACAGCCAAGGGAAAAATAAATTACTGTACCAGCATACCCCAACCCGTACCAGAATCAGCAACCTAGCATAAAACAAAAGACAGGATACAAGAAACAATTTTCACCCATCTCCTTTGATCTTTCTCGGGAAAAATCCTCCTAAACTGCTGCATTTTATTTCTGCATTCTAGTAAATTGGTTGCAGCCCAAATTTAAACAATGTGCACAAATAAATTTTGCAATTTTACCTCCCAAAATTCCAATGAATTGCTCAAACAGAAACACCTTCAAGCATTGCTGCATAAATTTATCAACCTGTACAGACTATTAACTGATGCTTTCTCACATTGAAGCACAGCAAATTCTCTTTACCAAATTCAAATGGGATTCATGCAGAATGAAACAAATGTAACAAATATGGAAAGCACCCATGCACTACAAAACCAATGTAGGAGTACAGAATTGTGAGATTGAAAGAACAAAACAAATGTAGAAATGCAGAATAATGAGATTGGAAGACCAACATGATCATCTTTAGGATATGTTTTTTATGCCAGTAGTGCTTCATCGGTGTCAAATTTGGGCCAGAAACACATCAAGTCTAAAATTGCAACAAAGAAAGAAAAATCCAAAAGTGCTCAATGATAATCACAAATTCCCCTATGAGGATTCTATTGGCAAAAAGAAGCACATTTCTTTTAGAGACAACAGCTATGATCTTCCTGCTTTGATAAAAGAAGAAAACATAAGGCATAGAGAGTAATAGATGGCCTAGAATAGTAGTAGGTGATGAGTTGAACAAAAGAAGCCATTTGAATCAAAGAAAACAGCATGTGAATGAACAAATGGGGCATGGTTCCCGAGGTTGTCAAATACTAATCTAGAAACCAAAGAATATGTATAGAAAAATTTAGGTTGCCAATGTGGACAAAGGAACTTGGAATGAAACAACACCGCTCCCTCAACGAATTCAACCCCACATATGTGCTCTACCAGAAAGCTTAAATAGTGACAAAGATGCAGTGGAGGGAAAAGTTGTTCTTAGCCCAAATAGAATGAGTTTAAATCAACTAAAATTGTAAAACAGTCAATGAACAACACCCAAGGAAGACTGGGAATAGAGATTGTGTTTGTTTTGCACTTCAGGGTTGCTACAATCAAAAGGGACGTCAAAAAGGATTGTTCTAGAGTGGCATTTGGTCTGTGTCCAATGTTCCTACTAAATTAGACACAACCAGACAATAGAAATTATATCAGAAGCAAGTGTACGCAATGAACATGGACCAAGCAGATATTACATAAAGTGATAGTGTCTAATATAATTGTTGTGTACTCCCTGTACCAAAAACAATTTCCTTCACCTGTCATAAGACTTAGAATTCGAATGTTAAGACTTGTGGTTATTGGTCTGTTACACAACCACCAATAACCAAAGCACGAACAATTACTACCTAATGCTGACAAGGATCAACATAACAAGCCAAATTAGAAACAATTATTATTTGTTTCCATGGTCTACATACATCAGTACCTTGAGGATTGACTTATGCCTACACTCCTCAAATGCGACAACCCTGAAAAAGTAGAGGAGTCTTGTTGGCTAAAAATTTTGTAAGTCTCTGTGACCACAACTTACGAAATTGTGACTTTAGGCAACATCTCATGAGATTTCTCTCTCCTCTCAACAATAGGGGAGGCTCCCTTGTTACCATAGGTGGCTTCAACAGGAACTTAACTGAAATTACAAAAAGGGTAGTTCTTCTAATCACTTCCTCTTGTTTCAGGAATGATTTACAAATAACTACAACTTTCAAACTTAACAAAAAGGTCCTATTGCTACGATAATACCGGTGGCTTAGGGGTTGACGTAAGAACAACTCCAGAGACAACAGTTTACTTACATATTTTGCGAAACAAATACAAGAACCCAAAATCTCCTGCGTTTGTCTCGAATGAGGATTCAAGTAGAATAACTAGTAAGGCACAAAGTCTCTTACTGGATACTCTCAAATTTAATAAAAACAATTACAACTGAAGCCCAAAGTCTTCAGCTCTAAGTAATTGCAGCCACTATTATCTATAACAATTTGTCCTCCTGCAGCACAAAGTCTTCAAAAGTTCAAATTGGCTCTGAATGCAATAGGCAGCTCAAAGTCTGCAAAATTGAATTCAAATCCCTCTTGAGCAAAACTCCAAAACTCACAATCAATATCCAGAAAATGTCATCACATAACACCTTGAATCAACACAGTTTGAAAGCAAGTTGCCCCTTTTATTGAAAGCAATCTGATTTACATCAAGCACAAAGTCTTAGAGTGCATACTCAAATTGGCTGAATTTTCTTGCATTGCCAAAAGATGATTATTTACAATGAGCTCCCTCCTTTACATAGGAAAAGAGTGGAGAGAAAGGTGGATAAAGAAGGGGAAAACCCTTAACCGCCATGACTTATTCTCTAACTAACTAACTAACTTTGACTTATTCAATGCTACAGGGCTTAAAGCACTTGCAACATGATTACATGGAACATCTTTGCACGTGATACTATCACATGCAATTACATCTTGTTTTTACATTACATGTAATCTGTCAAATACAAATTAAAAATACATGATGAAAATTTTCTCTATGTCTGACAAGACACGACATCTATTACATCATCCTTTATCGGTCTTCATGCTGCTACTCGATACTACATGATTGATGTGTTCTGGTTTGGTGAAAACATCTCGAACCGGAATATAAATCTGCATCCTTGACTGTTCTATATGGATGACATCAACCAATCGCCTGCTTGAAATTAGTCTTGAAAGCATTCTATGCCCGCATCATTCCATTTTTCACCCTTTTCTTTGTGACCGCATCATGTTGTTGTTCTTGCCTCGTGTGATTATTTAGTTACCAGAAAAAACCATAACATGGTCTTTCAAGTGCAGCCCTGGAAGAGTATGCATATAAATATGAGTGGAAGGCCTTTGAGCAACAAAGGGTGAAGGATCTTAGGCAAAACTAGCTCTTCAAATGAGGGAAAAACTCAAAAACGGGATTTTCTATGAGCATTGCACATGAATGGACAGCAAGCTTTGAGGAAGGAAATGACATGCATATGCATATATATACAAATGGGAAGGTTATTTACTCATAAGTGGGGTTGTTATGTCCCATTACAAGTCATCTGGAAAGCTCTTGATGCCTACAAACGGGTTATTGAAGTCCATTTGCAGCCTTTGCAAAGAGGGGAAAAGTGCATGCAAAACACTTTAAAAGTGAGCTTTTTATCTTGCATTGCACAAGGGAAATACTTGCTCTTTTTTGGAGTGATTTATTATTCAAAACGGGGTTTTTAATCCCGACTGCATATGCAAGAGAAATGAGTATCTGGAGCTTTCTCTTTGTGGGAAGAACTTGCATCTCACCACACCTCAAGGGGAAGACTTGCTTCTTTTCTTGAATCATTTTGGGAAGAACTTGTATTGTTGTGAGAACAATATATTCAAACTTCTGAAGCCAAAAATCTTTTTTTTTGAATTACCAATGCTCTCATTCCAAGATTACACAAATCTGAAAATGATTTTTAAAAACAAAAATGTAAACACAAAACAAGAACAAAGCAAAAGGAGCTTTAGCTTGCACCAAAAAGATTTCACAAAGGAAAGCATAGCTCTTCTTTGAACTTGTCAATGCAATGGAGAAGACTCAAAACTTTGAAGTTTGAACCAATCTTCTCAAATCCAAATGATTTCGAATTTGGAAGAAGATTCCAAGATTGCAGCTATATAGGCAATGAAAATTGAAAAATTCTTCCCCAAATCAATGCATTTTTTTGAGTCAATAGAGGATTTTTGACAAGTGTTCAAGATAGAGAACAAAAATGCATGATAATAACAACAAGAAAGACCAAATCAAACCTAAAAATGCTTGAGCTTGATACAAGATGCAATGGCAAACAAAAACGGTGCCTAAGGAAGAAGAAACATGGATTTGAATGAAGAAAACAAGCTGGAAATCCCGTATTTTAACAAAATGTGCCCTAGACGGGCTGTTTGAATGCAAATGCAGGTGTTTAAACATGCTTCGAGAGCATGTAAATGGGCATAAAATCGCCACCCAACACTTTCATGGTCAAATGTGTGATGTCCCCATTTTAGCAGGTGTTTGGGACACGCCATTGTTAGCCCATCACTGCGACCCTCGTGGGATAATGAATTGATTTGGGGGGTCTCTGGTTGAGAACTTACTATTTATAGTAAGTCTATTTTTAGCAGTTTCCATTTGTGGCAAGCTGTCTGAGCAGTTGACTTAGAAGAGCTGATCACATGGTCTTGGTTCAGGAACTTAATTCATGAAGTGATTGTAATTAATTAAGTTTAACTTAATTAATTATTAAATGGGAGCTTATTATAAAGTAAAATCATTTAATTAATGGTGGCTTTATATCATATGCTTAATGCATTTAATTTGAAGGGAAGTCAATTGATTAATATATTCAAACTTCGAATGTTTTAAAGGCTTGGAGCTTTTAAGTTATGTGAGGAATATACTTGAAGCTGGCAATTAAAAAGCTACAAGGTGAAGTTGGCTTGCTTATGAGGATTTCAAAACCTCATTTTGATCATTGATTGAAACCTTTTGAAACTTGATGAAATTGTGTGAGCTTGGAGACGAGGGTTTGAAGTTGCTGAAGAATTGCAAATTCTTCTTTGCATTGGGCTTTGAGTAGGTTCCTTGTGCTCTTGAATGCATAAAGACGTGGTTTTATAACACATTTACATGTGTAAATGAGTCTAAAATCGCCACCAGCATGCCTTAATGCAAAACACAAGCAAATGAAAGCTTATAACGCGTTTTAATAAAGCATTTGCATATGTTTGGTGTTAATATTTATGGCCTTTTCAGTAAGATCACACAATGATGTATATGCTAGGATTAATAATAAATATATTATTTATTATTAATACTAACATTATATATAAAATCTGACTGACTTAATAAAGGCAATACAAACTGGGACGACTTATATGCTGTCATGCAAAGATGACTTGGAATAATTATTCAAGCTGGTCAGCCTTCCCAAATGAGTTTGGGACAAGTCTTTTGATCAAATGTCTTCTATATATATATAACCAAAGAGGTGCGAATTTTTTTTGTTTCGAAGACATAACATGCTAAAGAAATTCATACCTCAAGCAGACCTATTCAGACCTGATTTGCAGCAGTCATACAGTACATATGAATTTAATCATTTCGCATTCATTATAGAAGGGAATCTGGAGCAGTCTACTGAATGATCATTGAGGACAAACTCAACGAGAATTGGACAGCATAAACCAGGTACTATCTCTTCATGTCTTTGTCAATACCTTATTATGTTTTGTTTTTAAAAGAACATCTATAGATTGCAAACCCTAGGTAGAAATCTTAAAATATTAACATAGTATCAGAGCTATGGTGGGAAAAAAATCATTCAGATTTAAGGGATTCAATCTTATCTTTTAAAACCTACAAATTGGGCCTATGGTTATTACATCTACATTCAACTCATGTAAACTACTCCTTCATGATTTCTTCAAATAAATCTGATTCGATTATCATCAAGGCTCCGCCAATACACTAGCAAGGTACAGTTGGTAAGGCAGCAAACATCTTATAGAGGGCAGAGAATATCATATGCAAGCGATTTATCTAATATTCACAAAACCTGGGCAGCTTCATGGCGATTTAAGCACATATCTAGGTCTGATCTAATTACACCTAGGCGTGCAAACAATATAAACTCAGGACTGCAATATATACAAAATCCGGTGAGCAAGCAAAGATTCAGGTCTAGTGAGTACTATCTATATATGAACACAGCAGAAGTGTGATCAGCAAATTACTCGCAGCATACAAGATATTCATGCAGTCAGAACATTTATGATCTTCTACTTTGAGAGGCTACTTGAACTTGAGGTCATAGATTTGCTTCACTATTCGGAGATCCTCATCAAATCAAATTAATACATATTAATATCTACATTTTTGCTTGGAATTCAAGTACCTATCATTGATAGACAAGTGTTCAGGGTCGCAAACATGGGTATAATCATATCAGCTCATCCACTTCAGGAATGGGAGAAGAGTGCGAAGATACAAACATATATATAAAAGAACAATGCAGAGGATTCAAAAGGGAACCTGCGTAAACCAAATAGGAGGGTGGTCTTGCAATAACAACAAATGTTATATGCTAGGAGAATATTCTATGGGCAAGAGAATAATACAAACTTAGTGAATTCATCACCATCACAGGGACTTGGAACCTATATTTTTGGAGAAATTATGAAAACTTCAATATTGGATATCGCCTTTGTCTAAGATGAATTTGAAGTCTTGTGATTTAGATAGGAAGAATGTGATTATTCAACGAAAAGATATTTGAATAATATGCAGAATTGTCAATCAATAATTTCAAATTTGATTACATTACAGAGATAAATAAGGGACCTTAGTCAGTAACGTCTCTGCTGAAGATAATCACAAGACCATGTGAGCAATTATCTCTGCTACTACTTATTGTTGTTACACTCAACCATCATGAATGGTAATAAGGGTCTGTTAATGCACAATGGTATGAATCTCGGTGTAGCCAATGAATTTAGCCTAAGTATGAATAATGGTAGAGAAAATTATATATTCTATGGATTGGAATACTAAAATCAGCCGAAAGAATCAGAATTCATTCAACACGGGTAAAAGAAAGTCACGTCATATGAGAAGTATGGGAGTTATAGTGAGGTCAAGAAACCAACTTGGGAAATTATGTAAGGTCCCAGTTGAGCAACATCATCCCTTGCTCTAATCACTTAAAACCACCTTAGGAGAAATAAAAAGGGTTGAAATTCTCAACAACTAGAAGATCTATGGAAAGTAGCCCTTAACACTTGGTAGGGATATTACTCCTTAAAAGGAGAGATTATCAAAACAGGCAAGAAGGGAATTTTCTCAATAATGGATGGAGAGGGAGAGACTATCAAAACAACAATTTTCAAAAGAGAGATCTCTCTAAGGTACAATGCTATAGATGTGACAAATTTGGTCACAAGGCAGTAAATTGTCCAGATCGAAACAATCATCAAGCTTCTAAAAGAAACAGAATTTGAACACCTTGTCCTTTAGTCTTCACCTTGAGAGGGAGTTTATATATGGGCCTTCATGAACTTACAAGTTATGTCTCTAATTCCTTGTTAGATTTTGCAATTTTGTTTTCTTGAAAAGATACCACATCACTTGTTATAAATAAATCAAATGTTACTATCCATTGAGAATATGATTCTTCGCTATGTTAAATCTAAATTGTTATGTGATGAAAATATGGTTTTTTTGTTGTTATACTAATATTTGCTTTTGAGGCTCTTGATATTTGAGCATTGAGGCTCTTGACACTTAAGCGTTGAAGCTCCTTGCTAGCAAATTAGAGCATGAGATGCTCATGGATAGAATTGCCGATTGAGGCAATCCACCCTTGAGGCTGATCAGCTCTTTCCGAACTTGTGGATGTGACTTTTGAGAACTTGTGGATGGGATCTCGTTTGGAGGAGATTTACACATTGAGGTTAGTGTTTTATTATTTGAATTTACATCTTGTGAAGATGTTTCTATTATTGTTTTATCTTATAGGTTGAGACCTATTAATTAAAGTTTTGACGATGCTTCTTGTGATCACCTAGAATTGAGATCTATTGTTGTATTGATGATGCTTCTTACATAGATTGAGATCTATTATCTTTTGTGACTACATTGGTATTTTGATCTTCCCTCAAGTCCAAGAGGGAGTGTTAATATTTATGGCCTTTTCGGTAAGATCACACAATGATGTATATGCTAGG
>MU223332.1:3086477-3114185 GCA_018584345.1 Thuja plicata
TTTCGGTAAGATCACACAATGATGTATATGCTAGGATTAATAATAAATATATTATTTATTATTAATACTAACATTATATATAAAATCTGACTTAATAAAGGCAATACAAACTGGGACGACTTATATGTTGTTATGCAAAGATGACTTGGAATAATTATTTAAGCTGGTCGGCCTTCCCAAATGAGTTTGGGACATATCTTTTGATCAAATGTCTTCTATATATATATAACCAAAGAGGTGCGAATTTTTTGTATCAATGACATAACATGCTAAAGAAATTTGTACCTCAAGCAGACCTATTCAGACCTGATTTGTAGCAATCATACAGTACATATGAATTTATTCATTTCGCATTCATTATAGAAGGAAATCTAGAGCAGTCTACTCAATGATCATTGAGGACAAATTTAAGGAGAATTGGACAGCATAAACTAGGTACTATCTCTTCATGTCTTTGTCAATACCTTATTATGTTTTGTTTTTAAAAGAACATCTGTAGATTGCAAACCCTCGGTAGAAATCTGAAAATATTAACATTTGGAACTTTTAAAACATATGCAAATGTTCCCAAAATCACCCCCCAAGAGCTTTAAGTATAACGGCTTTTAATGATGCATTTTGTATTACCAATGCATATGCAATTGGAATAAAAATCGCCACTTATACTCATATAGGTTTAAAAAGTAGTAAGGACGTCTTTTTAGAAACACTTTGCATGTTTTTAAACTGAAAACATATGTAAAGTGATTCCAAATCACCACCTTGCTCTTAGAATCACTTAAGACGCAATGTGTTTGATTAAAAAGATATGTAATAGAAATCAAAGTGTTTATAATATGTGTAATCGTGTTTAAAGGTCATCAAGAATAATGACGGGCTATTTAACCCTTTTGCATGTATTTACAACTTTGATTTTAATACATGTATTAGCATTTTAAATAACCCCCTTTATGATTTGGGACTTAAAATATATTGACAGTGGAGTTTTAAAGATGATTTGCATTGTGATGACATGCAATGTTGAACAAAAACCCCACTTAATTGCATAAAAAGTATCTCATGTTATTATATTTACATGTAACTATAGTTTTAATAATGAAATATGCAAAAGGACTAGAAAAGCCCACCATAGCATTAATAAATCATTAAAAACTTCTCAGAATGATGTGAAATTTGAAAATGGGGTTCTAAACCCACTTTACATGTATTTGACATTTTTTTTTCGTGCAATTATCAATAAAAAGCCCACTTTTGAGGGATTTTTCATAAGGACATGCAATCGGGCTGAAAAATCCCACCTACAGCATGCTTATATCCTTAATAAATTGAGTTAGACAACTCCGTTCATGACCTAAGATAGCTCAAAACGAGTGGAATTCAAAATGCTAAAATTCTAGGGCAAAAACAAGACTAAAAACCCAACAAACAATCAAGGAAAACCAAACAAAGACTCGCCTTGAAGAATTTAAACCACCAAATTTTCCATAGGGTTGTCCAATTTTGTGAATACAAAATTGAGACAACAAGTCCCCAATCAAAATTACCAATAGAAGGTCCAACGTACTGAAGACAGCAACCCTGAAGTCCACATTAGAACACAAATTAGACTTTCGGGTTCCATATAATATTTTGTTCTCATGGACGTGTTATCTCTTGAAATTGCACCCTTGCCAAATTCAACAAACAATTTGACACTTCAGGATAGCAATGGAAACACTCCTAAGCTGTGGGTAACTTAAGGAGGAGTGAATCTCCGGGAAAGGCCGGCTCCTAAATAGTTCACACTGTGATTTACCAGGGAAAGGGAGAGAAAAACTTGAATGAAAAGAAAGGTAACTGAAACAGAAACAACAATAATGGAGCTTGAAAAAAACTTTTAAGCTATGAAGATTTCAACCGTAGCAAAGACGAACACTCATGTAAGATACTCAATCTCAAATGTAAGGAAAAACATCACAACTTGTTATGGACCATAATACATCAATATTTCATTAACTGGTCAGAATGATACAAACATTAGAGAGGGAAAATGACTTCCACTAACTAGTGTTTGAACACCTATATGACACAATTAACAACCTGTATAAAAAGCCTCTTGCAGAAAAGGTGAGAAAAGCGTGAGACAGAAACCATAAAACAGAATGCTTTAATAACACTCCAAATCTGGCTTTATCAATCACATAACACACTGTACCACAATAACAAGTAGGACTAAGATAACCTGCAAATGAGATAAGACCTGCAGAATGTATTCAATCTTCCATAAAGAACCAATGAGTTACAGACCAAAACTGATGCCAAAAGACTAAGGATAAAAATAATCACTAAGTCTTTTTCTCACTCTGTCAGAACTCTCTTGCAAAAGAGTGCCCAAAAGCACTAAGTACACCACCCCAAACAAACTTGGGTCGGATTCCTCCAAAAAGCCCGCATAATAGGAAGCAATAACTCTCAAAATAAAGCCACACTTATGGAAAAACCCACTAAGTCATAAAGGAACCCATGACTCACTCTTAACTACCCTCAAAAATCTCCAAATGGTCATAATGACCTCTTCAATTGCCAAGATCAAGTCAAATTCGACCCAAATCCCCTATATACCCTCCAACACCCCTACATCCGCTCAACCAAGTCCTATATGTTCTCCTCATGTCTGCAGACTTAATCCAACTCCTAAAAACTCTCGAACTCATTGAATTCCATGATTAAGTCAATCCATCTCCCTTCCCTTTATTCAAAATTCGAATAATCACCATTATTATTGCACACACAACTTTCCCTTTAATATTACTTAGTTGATTTATAATTGATCAACTAAGCAATATTAATTACAAAAAAGAAAGAGCAACACAAAAGATAAAATTACTTAAGTTAACAATATACAAATATATTACGCAACTTAAACAATATATTTGTGTATTGTTGACTTAGGTAAAAAGAGATGTAAGACAACAAGTTCGACCCTTCACATAAGAAGGTTAGGGTATACAACAAGGCATAACCCTAAAAACACGTCATTTCTTCTTTCTCACTTTGGAAGACTCTCGAACCATGAAGAAAAACGCCGCCGGGGTTTGAAACTGCTTCTGTTCTACTCGACGATTGTCCAGATTGTTGTCGCCATGAGGTAATCTACTGGGCCTATGCCATGACATCTCCTCTGCTGTTGTTGTTTTTCGAAGCATATGCATTATGTTTCACAGCTTCGCCCATGTTTTAGCTGTTGAGAAACACGCGGGTATGGATCTTTTCCTCTGACATTTTCTACTTGGTAGTTTATGTGAACTCTGAGACTCTCTCTTCCTTCGATAGCTGTTAGTGTATGAAATTAAACTCGCAGAGATTCTGCTCTTCTTCTCCGCTTCTTTTGAAAGGAAACTTTACTGTGATGGCCGCTGCTAATCTTGATCTTAACTTCAAAATTTCTCTTTTCTGGGAAAAACACTGCTTGCAGACATGGCTTTTAAAGAAAGATGTTGTTTTCGAGATCTGGATCTGGGTACTTAAAAGAAACTACAAAACTTGGTTGCTCTGCTGTTTTCACTCTGCGAAATTAGAAATGATCTTTTGGGCATTATGTGTCTTTTCCATGCATAAAGTTTAGCAGAAATCTGAGAATTTTGTTGAAATTTAAACTTTGAAACAAACACAACACTGCTTTCTGTCGGTTTTTCCTGAGAGTTTAAAACTTAAAAGTTTTACTTCCTTGCGTGAGAGATTTCATTAATTTGTTCTCCTTGTTTTATGGAAAAAAGGTAAAAAACCGCTGTGAACACTGAAAAAAAAATACTGCTGTAACTGCAAACTTTCCTTTCCATGGCATTTACTGATTTTTTCCTCTAAGAGAGTTAATTGCTGGAGCTGTCTGTTTTTTGCAATGTTTATTTTTGATCTTACACAGATTTTCCCTCTCTGACATGAGGGTTTGAAACTGGCTCTGAATACATTTCCTCTTTTGCATAAGAAACCTCTTCTTATGATCACTCTGTTGACATTAGTTGCACCATTTGGAAAAAAACCTCACGCTTTTCTCACTCTGATTTGCTGTTTATGGGCATTTTAAAACTGCAAAATCTGTTGTTCTGCTTCTCTTAGCCACTGCTAATCTTGATGTCTTGCACAACCCACAAAATAAATAATAAAAGGTTTCATGTATAACAGCACATGTCCCTTTGATATTATATGTTTTTTTCTCTTTACTTGATACCTGCAAGATTGCCATTCTAATGCGCACGTCGGGCTCATACCCTAAGGGAGCCTCGGTTAGGTGCACACACGCATTAGAATGATAATCTTCCTGCACACTTGCACAAACACGTTAGCAAAAGTTACTTCCTTTTTTCTCTTTTTGAAGTTCAAATTTGGCATATGAGATGTATATTGTGACAGCAAGGTAAAAATTCATGCATGAGATGAGGTCACCACCATTGCTTAGATCTTCGGATCTAACTCATTACCTCTTATTCGCAGGACACAACTGATAGGGATGAAGAAAAGCTTGCTGGAGCAACAGGAAGAGTTGGACCAGAAAAAGACAGCCAGTCATTTCATCAGGCAATGGCTGGTTACCCCTGATCTCTTGCGTTGATGTTTCCTTCTTTCCACACTTCTTGCATTATGCATTTAGTCATTATGCTACTCTCACAGCATGTGTGAGAGAAAAAATTTGCATTTTGCATCTCATGACATTTCATCATCTTTTATAAATGAAGCTTATCCTTTGTACATGCTGTAGCTGATAATACAATGATTTTACCTTAATTCTCTTTTCTTTTCTATGATGAAATGATTAGCATTTAAAGAATCAGACTAAAATGGAAACTTAAAAGAAACATTTTCTGCTTCATTTTGTGATGTTACTTTTAGCACTTCAGAATTTCAGCCTTCATGCAAAATTTTAGTAACAGGACGTTAATACAATCATTTCATTTCATTTGTATTCTGTCAAAAACAGAAGCAAATGAAGGTGAATTTCCCCCTTGTAGGCTAGAAGTTTGATCTTAATCAGATTTGCAAAATGTAGAGGAATCTAACATGATTTCTAATAATAGTTCAACTTTTATACAGATTTTCAATATCCCAGCATGTATTTGGTCCTTGTCCAATGCATGAAATCTATACCAGTAAAACCCTCTGAAATTTCAATTCCTTATTTCACGGCCAGTTTCATTTGCTCTAAATGGGTTGTTTGAAATTCTCATAAATATATGTAACAAAAGTCATTTATAACCAGCAGAGAGATTTACTGCCTTCTGCTATAAGATTATCCATCTGCGGCCTTATGGAGATAGATATATTGCAACACACTGGAATTTCAAAATGGGTCCTTCAGGAATATAAGTTGCCTTCAGTCTGTTACGTTTCATTTATAACCCTGTTAAAAGATTATTTTTGGCCTAAATTCAAAGGTGATTTGTTTTTGGACTGCACAAAGAGGTAGTCATTTTACACAAATCTATCTCTGACATACAATCGTATTGTTTCTTGATGATTTCCTATTTATGTAAGTTGGATGGATATCGCAAGTTCGTTGAAACCATACAATATAAGCACAACCTCCATTAGGAGGCTAGCAATGAAGGTTAGAGATCACCTATCACTAATGTTTGGTAATTGCTATTCTCCAATCCTCACTCTAAAGTTCTAGAAGAGTCTTCATGCAGCTTTACCCCTTCTAGATCTGCAAGTGACATCATTATGCTGGTAACATATTGTGTACTTGCACATGTATTTGGCAATGGTTTCTTCAGATCAGGTATGTTAAAGCCATTTATGACATCTAAAGCACTATATTCTGCATTTTATAAGCAATCAAAAGATCTTCACTTGGAAAAAAACTGACTAGCCTTATGATAAGGAATGCAGCTTACAAAATAAAAATAAGTATCATCCTACAATAAAATCAAAAAAGTTCTGTATTCAGAAAATTAGGATTTGAGTTCATTACCAAATTGAAAACTCCAAAACATAAATCTAGTTTGTAAAGAACCATCTTCATTATGCATCTTAACACAAACCTATAAACTCGTCATTGATGAAGACGTGCATTGCATGTCCCCTTGACTCAACTATCAGCACTGGCAGCAACCCATTGCTAAAAAAAGGTTCCTTTTCATCAACCTGCAGGCTGTTAGTCATAAAATGATTTGCATCATTAACTGTTCTGTGGTGAAAAACCTTATGAAATCATTTTTTATCATTATAATAGTGATTGAATATTTGATGAAGTAACTTACTAATTACATTTGTATTGATAATACTTCGTATAAGACCTGAGAAATATTTGTAAAGTAACTCATAGAAATCACTAAAAAAAGAAATGGAAATGAAGGAACTCATCGTAATCATGCTGGAAAAAGCAGTACAAAACAACACTTACCAAACCAAAAAAATATCTAAGGTAGAGTAAGTAACCGAGTAACCTAGATTAATCTAAGTAGAGTGTGACTGCATACGAAAATCAGATATAAACATATAATCAACCATTACATGTGATTTTTCAGTCAGCTGCATGAGAACTGCAACTGCATCTGTCTAGATGAAATGATATAAATGCTCAACAAATTTAGCATCACCTATCTAGAGATTTCTAAATCAGCAATTGAATTCAAGGGTTGAGAATTAAGATTGAAAAACTCTTCCTTGTCTTTACTATTAATCGACACAGTTTTTATTTGATTTTCTTGTTGCAGCGTTGTTTATCTCGAATTATTGGTTACTTTCAACAGAACAGGAATCTCCTGGGCAGTCTTATGAATGCCTGAATTTTTTTACACTTGCAGTGGCAGCATGGGAAGGGCCAGTAGAAGCAGAAGCCAATAGAGGTTGAGACAAAGATTTAGTGACATGATCCTTCACGACCGTTTTCAGTTCTTTGCTATTAATCCAACTTGGAAATGGGGAGTCCATAATTTAACCTTGGTTATATTGGATTAGGGCAAGGTATTTCTAGAAATGAAACTAGAATGTTTAGTCCTTGTGTCAAATTGGTCAGGGAGACGTCTGTCAACATTGGGGGTTGCAAAAAAAAACAAGATTTGGGATTCCGAAGTTAAAGAAAGAGTCTCCACATTTTTAATGTCTTAATAACCTGTAATAGGGCGACCAAAGTAACGTCAGGGCAATTAAAACTGTAATTGATCCTTCAGGTGGCATCTTTACTTTTTATAACTTTTTATTTGCAGGAGAATTGGAATTTCTTTAAGAGGATTTATGGACACAATTAGAAGCAAAGTTAATTCATGATTAGAAGGCACATATTTGTTCTTGGAATTCTTAGACAACCTAGCTAGTTTTATACCCATCACAGTATATAACCATAGCAGCATACAACAAAAACTGGAAGCTCTACCAGACAAATGGAGAAACCACAATCAAGGGGAGAAAGATGGAAAAGCAAGAGGGCCAAGATGATTGTTAAATTTTCAAATTCTTCTATACTTCAGTGAGTCCTCTACAACTTCCCACGTCTCCCTCTACAACTTCCGTGAGTCCTCTAAAACTTCTGATATACGCACATTGGGAACCCATCTTGTGTGCGTGTGCGTGTGCGTGCGCTCTGTGTGTGTGTGTGCGTGCGCGTGCGTGCATGTGCTCATGTGTGTGTGTGTGTGTGTGTGTGTGAGACAGAGAGAGAGAGAGAGAGACAGAGAGAGACAGAGAGAAAGTTGTTCATGGAGTTGTTTCAAAAACTTTCCTCTATTTACATGAATCAACCTATCCTGATGGTTTTAAATGTTTATGGCATTAGAAAGAGATGCAAATTTATATGAGATGGAAAACTTCACGGTCAGTAAGAACAAGCCGGAGTTTATAACAAAGGAAAGATAACAGTTTGCAAGATTTATAGAGAGATGAAAATCATGGGCACGCATCCAAGATAGTTTCAAGCACTTACATGAAAGGAGACATGCTCCTTAATTATTTATGGACTAAACTAACTG
The DNA here is from genome assembly GCA_018584345.1 of Thuja plicata. NCBI lineage: Eukaryota > Viridiplantae > Streptophyta > Pinopsida > Cupressales > Cupressaceae > Thuja > Thuja plicata. Next base: position 3,094,421 of record MU223332.1, read on the forward strand.
TTAATAGAAGAGAAGACTGTAAACCTGGTTGTGTGCCACACATAATCAGTAAAGTGATTTTAACAACAAGTTAGGCATTCAAATAATTCTACATAAAAGAGGAGATTGCAAACCTTGTTGTGTACCACAAATAATCAGTGGTGTCTTTTGTTGTATTAATTTGGTCTACAAGAGTGTTAGCAGTAAAAACATCATTTCCCCAAACTCCAACATTTTCCTTGAATGTCTCCCAATGTATTGCTGCATTTGACTCTTCTTCCAGCAAGGAATTTGCAGACATGATATCTATAGACTGCATTTCTACAATAGAAGTCTGCACTCCAACCTGTAACACAACATTCCATTTGGCCTGTACTGAGATAGATGAAATTCGGAAATCTATCTATTCCAAGAAATTTTTTAAATTTTCATACTCTAGCAACAAAAAAAACCTTGCACATAAAAATAAAAATCAATGTAATATTTAAGTGAATTATGGAAACAGGGCACTTTGTTACCTTTTTCACCGGGATTTGACACTTGCCTTCATATGAAGCAAATATATTCAATTTTTTGAATTTTCTTTAAGTCTAAAAACAATAAGTTACAGAGGGGAAATTTTTAAAGGATAACATGATCATTTTGGACATGTTTAAACTTTAAAGAAATAAAATAGCATTTCATTAGTAAAGTAATGTGTCAATATCAAGGCAAGCAAAAATGATCAGGACTGGTAATACAAATCACATAATAGAAAAATGAAGATAACATCAGTGATCTCTATCATATATACGAAGTAACACCATGAATAGCAATAATATGCAAATTAAAATAGTAGTCTGATGTCCCTGGTAAATTGGTAATAAAATAGCAGTAATATCAAGTAGCACTAGAATAGCAATAATATTCAAAAATGATGTCCAATAAGTAAGGGTTGTTCTAAATGCTGTTGTCTCTACCTCATTAGGTTGTTAGTAAATTGATAAATCAAGGTTTGAACCTTATCAAGTAGGTGGGTTTTTTTGCAACATGTCAAATTATGTGATGTTTAATCAAGAATCAACTGCATAGTTTTTTAATCAATCTTATTGACCCATATTTCATGAATAGTAGTTCACAAGAACCCATATCTGATATGCCCACTAGTTAATTGCTCTTAGAGTGAAGAATAGCACTGCGATAGGTGACCCCCTGGGAAGTCCTAATGCTTCATCCCTATCAGCTAAGTCACAAGGTTCGAATTCAAATTTGAGTTTGGCGATCATAAAATTTGGATGAAGTTCAGAAAGGGTAAAATTTAAAAAAAAAACGACATGAAAATCATAAATTTATTTATGTTTAAATATAAGTAATATATGCACAAAATTGTTAAAATAGTTTAACATTGCTAAATAATTTAACTAAATAACTCAATATTATTTTAAAATAAAACAATATTATATTAAACATCATAAAATTCAGATGAAGTTCGGCAAGAGTAAAAACTCACCAAAATTCGAATTTTATGGATAAAGTTCGACAAACCCTATGACTTAGCCTATAAGCATCATCTAGATGCAATAAAAACTAAGAGGACCACTCAAATTCATGATAGATGGATACTTTTGAACAACTACTCATGAAATATAGGTCAATCAGGATGACTTAAAATTTATACAGTTGAATCCTAATAAAACATCACATAAAGTTTGAATAACCTAATCAACTAATTAATTAAACAAATAATAAGTAAAGAGAAATCTATATAAAAACTACAGATTAGAACTTTTGTATTAGATAATAAGACTAATGTTTGCTTTGCATTCATGGTGTATTTCAACAAGAATAGATCACTACTCTCATCTCCAAGTACAGACTTCAATACTTGATGATGAGCCTAGATATGTGAGCTCAAAACATTAGAGCTAAAGAATATACCCAGTTCTATCCAGAATAGGCTAACAAAATGTAGCACTGCAGAAAAAATTTCAAATCCATAAAACTAGAGTTACCAAAATTATGATCAGAAAATATTGGTGCGGCTCCCTCAAAAACATTTATCTGGAGAAAGCTGTATATTGACAAATAAAAATAAAAACATTTTTTGAGTTCATTTTTTTAAATTTCAATTTTTTCCTGAACAATAGGTTCTTGTCTCAAAGTCAAAAAGTTTTGAACATTAGGAGAAAGCATTACCAGACAATAATAATAATTTTCAGTAGACATTTGAGTGTAAAAATATCATAGTCAGTACAGAAGAATACAGCAAGTTGGCTTATGATCTATGTCCCTAATAGAATCAGCAGCAAATATTAAATGACGCCAAAAGATAGTAACTAAGATGTTTGGAGATGGCCAAATCCTTTTCTATGGGTGTTTACTAGGAGTTTACTCATCATTTTTTCATGTTACTTGAGCGGGACAACCTGGCATGCTAAACTATATGTTTCCAATTCTTTTGTTTAACCTATAATCCAATATTAGGAAGACCAATCCATAACAATTGTATCTGGGCTAAGGAAGAAACACAAATATTTAAAATTTCAAGTCTAAACACCCTAACATTAGCACACAAGTTAAATTAATACATTAGATGAAATCTCAGAGATATCAAATCCAGGCTTTCTCATCAAAGGGTTATAAGGAGATTTTCCTTTTTAAAGTGATGATCTTAGCATGAGCAAGGTGCACATAAGCATACAAGTTTAACTAACACATTAAAATCTCAGAGATATCAAATCCAGGCTTTCTCATCGTAGACTTTAAAGGATATTTTCCTTTTAAAAGTGATGATCTTAGCATGAGCAAGGTGCAAGAAGAATTCAACAGAATTCAATACTGCATAATTATTAAGGATTTCATACCTTCTAACACCATTCATATCAAATTCACCTGATCTTTTGACAAGAAAAGAATTAGATGATGAGTGTAATTCCAGTTCTAATTATATTCCATGAATACAAATAAGACACAATTTCCCTATTTTGAACATGTATTTTTGGTTGGATAGTGTCATGCTTTTTTATTTGTGTTAAAATAACTTTTCACTAGTTTTAATTCAAAAGAAAGAGTTATCTCACCTTCGCTGTATTAAATGCCACATTCTTGCAGTCTGGAAGAATGCTTACAGACCAAGCAGGTAGATGGTATGATTTATTTTGGAAGATGACAACTTTATCATGCTCTTCATCGGAGTTGGAAAGAAATGCTGCACAAACTCCTTGGCCAGTATAAACATTTGCCTGTCATAATACAATCATTTTAAAAAAGGAAAAATCATTTTATCCCCACAAGCATTCCACACGTGAAAACCAAAATATTTTGTAGATATACCCATAGAGTATTTCCGGAATAAAAAAAGAACAGAAGCTAGGAAATTATTGTATTTAATATAGATAAATAATACTCATTACACAGAAAAGAACTTGTAAAGAGCTACGATAAAATGCACAAATATATAGAACTCCATAATTTTATCTTCTTACAAAATTCAATTTAGCAGACAACCAGCTATACTACAATTAATACATAGTTGATCCTATAATTAAGCAACAGTGAACTGTAATCATAGTTATTAACTCATGAAAATCAACATTGATGTTCTTTAGTGCATCATATGTAGGAAAAAAATAATCATTCTTCAAGAATAATTTTTAAAATTTACAGACAATTTAAGGTGACGTCAATTTATTGGATGATTTCTGTACAAGAAGTTATTTTGGAAGTGTCTATTCTTATGGCTATGCTGACATTTTTAAGAACAGTAGCCACGTTATATCTTATTTTGAATGCAAGAAGCAACTATATCTGCTGTCCCCTCCAAAGTTCCTTGCAAGGATTGCAATGTCAAGTCACTCTTTATATTATTAAAATTTAACATTTGGTGTGTTATCTGATGCAAATTTTGGTTGAACACATGAATGATTAACTTTATTTACTTTTTTCCATTGCCAAACAATGTTAAGGTGTCAGATAGGGTCATGTTTATACTTATTTTCATAATTTGGTTCCATTTCAATTCATAAAATTTTATCTAATGAATTTGCCGATGTTAGATGCCTAACTAGAGATAGGTTGCACAACATATACAGATTCAACAGGATTGCATAATACCAAAGATAAATGAAATACAACAATAGCATGAATAAAATAGAATCACATTGCACCATAAATGACAGAATGATATATATTCCATAGCATAATAGTTCCAACATTAACCACCCCCTTCACTTGTTCCAGACTCCCTACAAATAGACACGACACGGTTGGTTAAGTCTCCAACTGTCACCAATTGACGACACAACTAACACCCCTTAGGAACAATGTTTTATTACATTAACTAACACAAAGTCTTATTTAACTATTCCTGGCATAATTGCCACCTACATCATCCCCCCCAAAAGAAAAAGTTGTCTTCCAGACGACAAGTATACATCAAGTAATATCCAGGAAGACTAATTACAAGAATGTAGACAATGAGTTGTACTGCACAAACTCAAAGTTGTAGTGTAGTTCAAAAATCAAATGGGGGTCTAGGGGCAACGCCCCCGACGAGGTCAAGGGGTAGCGCCCCTTGCAGTGTCCGGGGGCAGCGCCCCTGGCAGGCCCACCAATTTCTTGTTTTTTTTTCGACGCCATCTCTCCTCTACGAACTATCATAGTACTGCCAACTCCACTGCCCACGGTGCCCTGGAGTGTCTGCTATGCTATTACCAACTGTACAGACAACTTGAGAGCGCTAGTGCCTATTAGTCGTACAGACTATACTGTCTGAATCCTCTATGTTCCGTACAGATTCCACTCTGTGTCAAACATTGCCGCCCCTTCATCCATACGACTCTTGTTCTGTACGCGGAAATACTCTGCCACTTCGTCCGTATGGCGCTGAATTTTCTTGTTTCGTACGACGTTGAATTTTCCTGCTCCTGCCCTCGTATAGGGATCTTGTCCTCCAAGCGTACGCTCCCCACTCCACGCCGTACGTGGTTTACGGGGTTGGTGGATGCCCTCTCTCCCGGTCGTACGGCCAAGTCATCTTCCTATCGTCGTACGTGCCGTACTAACTATGCTCTCTTTGGCTTTCGTACATTCCATACAACCTGGAATTCCCCTTCTTCGATTTTTCAATTGCTTCGACTTCTCGTTTTTCCCTCCTTTCTCCCCGCTCTGCTCGGTCTGTACACCGTACGGCCCCTTCTGCCTTCGTATAGACCATACGGTCTTTGCTTCCTTTGTTCGTACAGAGATTCGTCAACCTGCCTTCTCTCGTCCTGAGTCAAAGGTTTCCTGCAAGTTAGGTTTTTTTCCAAATGCTTTGGTCCCCAATCAATGGTTTCCTCCAAACGCTCTAACATGTTACAGCCTGGATGGAAAACTTTATAATCCTCCATCTGCCAGTGGAACAATCCATTTAGTGAACTCGTTTCGTCTTCCGAACAATCCTCAAGTCTCAGAACTCCCTCATCATCCGGTCTGATCCCTCTTTCTTTGCCCATCTCTCCTCCTTCGGACTCGGAGTCTGATGCCAATTCCTGACTTACCGCCTGATTCCGTAGGTTGATGACATATTTCTTTCCATCACTCTCGATGGAAAGGGTGTTCTTCCAATTGTGGTTGGCCTTCGTTGTGATGAGCCAGCCCCTCCTGAGGAGGGTGTCATACCCCTTCCTTTCGAGGGCGATGACAACAAAATCTAGAAAGAATTGTTGGGTTCCAATAACAACCTTCTGCGCCATGAGTGTCCCGATTGGTTTTATACCATGTTGGTTAGCGCCTACCAAGTGGAAGGTTGGCGGCCAGAGTGTAGGTTTACCCAAGGCCTTCCACGTTTCTTCTGGCAGTACATTTACACCATATCCTCCATCTACAATAGTGTTGGTCAGCGTGCATCCCATCATTCCCATTTCGACCACTGCGAGTGTCTGTCTGACACCCACTGCTAACAACATAGGATCCGTGGCACCATTCAAGGTAGCAATGTCCTCGTCTTTTTTTCCTGTCTCATTCGCCCCCTGTTTGCCAATATCTTGGCTGTCATTAGTGTCACTTATGTTAGTGATTGCCACCTTCAGTTGTGGTAGCGTCTCCAGTAGGTCTGCCACTCGTACTGTGACCGTCGCTTGTAACGTCTATTGTATGATGTTGGCTTCTGATGCTGACCGTATGGGAGTACCATGCGTTTGCCTTCATTCTTCCTCCATTGCCAGTTTCGTTTCCATTTTGCCTTCCTTCAACCTTTCTTTCCCCGTAAATGGATCGGGGTACCTGGTATTTTTCGTCTGGGACCTTGTGATTGCCAGGACCTCCTCCTCAAATCCTGTGATATTTATCATATTTACCCCCTTCCCCTTAGGGAAATCAACATTCTCGTGGCTACCAAGACCATACCATTTGCATAGCATGCTTCCTTCACCTTGACCACTGTCGCTTTGACAGTCCCACGCAAAGTGGCCCCACTCGTTACATCTATGGCATTGTATCACGAGTCGCCCCTTTGGGTCGTACTGGATGCAACTTCTTGGTGTGTTATTGTTGCTATTGTTATTACTTCCTCGTTAGTTGCTGCGGTAACCTTCCGACGAGGCATTTGTGTTTCTTGGAGGTGTGACAGGCGAAATTGTTTTTTCCCCTTGGGTAAAGAGCACTTGAGCGCTCCTTGCCTTCAGATTGTACGGGCACTCCTTGGTGGAGTGCCCTAGCACCTGACAGATGTCACAAAATGCCTTCTTTGGACAGTTGGTTCTGGTATGGCCTTCCAACTTGCAGTCTGTGCGCCAAAGTTCCTTGCCATCTTCTGTCTCCTCCTTTCCAACCCTCATTTCCTTCATCATTCTCATCACGTCTTTTCGGAGTGCCTATATAGTTTTGGATTCTCCCTCACTGTCCCCGTCCATGCTATCGTCATCACTCGTCTTCTTCTTACCTCTGGATGTCTTGTTTTCCCTTTCAATATCCATCACACAGTTGTAGGCGTCGGTGTACGAGGATGGTGGCACCACTTTCATCTTCCTCCTTAGGGATGGAGTTAGTCCCTCAATGAACCATCATTTTTTTAGACCATCCGCTAGTTAGTTTTCGAGTTTACCAATGAGAACCTATAGCCTACGATGGTAAGCTCGTACCGTTTTATTTTTTCCCTGTCGTGTATTGTAAATTTCTGCCACTACTTCATCATCATCACGAAGCAATCTGAACTCCTCCTGGAATATTTTTATTCAAGTCATCCCAAGTCGCCTTGCCCCCTGCTGGCAAGTCCGTGTACCAATCAATTGCAATCCCTCGTAGGGTGGCAAGAAAAGCCTTCAACCAGTAGTCATGGTCATCTTGGCCATTTGCTTCCCATATCGTTACACATGTTTTACAGTGGCGGGCCGGATCCTCCGATCCGTCTCCACTAAACTTGGGCAGTTTCTATTTCTCCGGGGGGTTTTCCATTTTCCACGTACAGTAGGCACCATGCACATTATTAGATGTCGGTGGGTTGTTCCTCCTCCGCATCCCTGTGCGTCTTCCGCACCTCTGGCTACGCGCGAGTCTTCTACCCCTCCACCTCTGTCGTTCACATCTTGGTTTCCTCCATAGTGGTACTGGTACTCTCTTCTCCCCAGAGTCTCTGGTTCTGTTCTCCCTATTCTTGATCCCTCCAAGATAACGAGATTGTCGATGCCCCGCAAGGTACTCTCAAATAAATCCACTACCTCCCCTTCAAGATTTCCCTCTTGGCTATTGTCCTTTTCCGAATGTACAAATGGTTTAGTTGGTACCGAGTCACCACCTTCCCAACTGTTGGTATCAGATCCTTCGGGTGCCCAGAAATTAGACTGTTTCACTAGTTGTTGTAGTCGTTGGCGTCTCTCATCTTGCTCTTGGATAAGCAGAGACCTCCGTTCGGTAGTTTCGATTTCCTTCTCTCCTTCTGTCTCCGCCTTCGTGTGTTGCCTTTTGTCCTTGTTTGGTAGGTTGTGCATTAATTGTCGGAGTTAACAATCTCGGAAGGCTACCTAGAAGAATGTACACAGGACCACTCACCGTGAGTTCGGCGCGTACCGTACCAGCCGAGACTGCTCTCTCCCGAGCCTCCCGCTGTACGTACTCATCAACCGACACGTCTCACACATGAACCAAGTTCTGTGTTAACTGGTCTTCTCTAGTTACTTCGGTATTGTCTTCTCCGTCACTATTAGTTACAAGGACTTGTTGGTCGAAGGTACAACCCATTATGCCGCCATCCCGCCAATCCTACTTCCCTCGACCGCCAGGTTCGAACTTTAGGCAACAACGCCAAAATGTTAGACGCCTAACTGGAGATGGATTGCATAGCATATACAGATTCAACAAGATTGCATAATACCAAAGATAAATGAAATACAACAATAGCATGACTAAATAGAATCACATTGCACCATAAATGACAGAACGATATATATTCCATAGCATAATAGTTCCAACATTAACCATCCCCTTCACTTGTTCTAGACTCCCTACAAATAGACGCAACACGGTTGGTTAAGTCTCCAACCGTCACCAACTAACGACACAATTGACACCCCTTTGGAACAATGTTTTATTACATTAACTAACACAAAGTCTTATTTAACTATTCCTAGCATAATTGCCGCCTACAACTGAGATGTTTAGTTCTTTTATTTTCCTCATTAGAAAACTGCATACGATTTATTTTTTTGCATTGCCCATGTCATTTGTATCTTGTGCTTTATTTTTGGGTGTGCTTCTGAAAGAAATGACTTGTATATTTTGTCAACATTTCTGTTTGTTGACCATCTATATTTCCAAATTTATTTTTTTGATCTCCTCACTATGATGGCATATTTAAGAACAGTAGCCACATTATACATTGGTTAGAATACAAAAAGCAATTACATCTTCTGTCGCCTCCAAAGTTCCTTACAAGGACTGTATTTCAAGTCACTCTTATATTATTAATCTTTAAAATTTAGTGCATTATTTTCATGTAGATTTTAGTTGGACCTATTTATGTTGCCATTGCCAAACAATATTAAGAAATAAGAAGTCAAATAGGGTCAAGTAGATACATAATTTCATAATTTGGTTCCATTCCAATGCATAAACTTTAACCTAAGAAATTTGTTGAGATGTTTAGGTTTTTTATTTTTCTCATTACAAGGACTGCAATATGATATATTTTTCTGCATTGCCCATGTCAATTTGTATCTTGTGTTTTATTTTTGGCTATGCTACTAAAAAAATGATTTGCATATTTTGTCAATATTTCTGCCTGTCAATCATATATGTTTTTAAACTTAATTCTCCTTCTCCCTCTACCTCTCCTTTAGTTTATCCAGGTTACTTGGGCCTTCGCTCTAAATTCTTTCAGCCCCAAACTAGCATTGTATGCTGATCATTACTAACCAGTTATTGATGAAACCATTGTTCAGCGACCAGCCCAGCTATCTGTGGCATCATTGTTCTCACGGTTTGAGGGTTTCCCTTGGCTCATTGGGGGTTCACTCCCATTAGCAGCAAGTTAAGACAGACTGCTACATTTTGCGGACAGTGAATTCACGGCATTTGTTCTCTCAAAGGTTAAGTCTAAGGAGTTTTTATTTTCTTGTGTCCGGTCTACTATGAAATCCATGGGAGGTAGAACTGTCTATACAAAGATTATGGTGATTCTCTATCCACTTTTTCCTGCTACCCTGATCAAAGATGCTTCGCTGTGGTGGCCACAGATCTACCAAGTTGATTACTTCACTCTTTCAGCCCATCACAAATGTTGAGGCATTAAGTGTCCTTTGGATACTCTTATTCACGTACAGATTGAAAAACATCAGCAAGCCATTGCTCATGTCTGCTATGGTTAAGGCTCCTCGGCATCCCAGCTCTCATTCTAATGCTTGTGGCTGTATCTCTTTTAAACATCCATGACCCTCTCACATCTCTCTTCCACAACACAGACCTCAAGGGAAACTCACATTACCAGTTCTTTACATCGGCAATTATTCAATTTTGAGAGTTAGAAAAGTTCTATGCTGAATCACCTTTTAGGATTGTCCACCTTGGCTCCCTCAGCCCTAGACATTCCCCAAAGGGAATTCTAAAACTTGCATTGGTACTCATATAGTGATTGCTGATAATCTTTGGACTCTCCAACAAATCCCAAAATACGGATGGTCTTCATCTCCTCCCGTGACTTTACAAGGTTCTCTCCTCACACTTCTATTTATAGTTGTACTTACTATTTTGGGTTTACTCTTTTCAGGTTAACCCACATGTGTCTTTATTTGTGTTTTCCTACTTTTCTTGCTTTATTGTATTTTCTTCAAGTCTAGGGCTCTTTTTGCCCTAGTTATTTGCTACTGTACCTGCTGTACATTCCAGTCCCTTTGACCCATTCTTGGTCATGCATGGACATTAATATAATATCTTTCTTTCTTTTTTTCTCTCTGTCTGCACACAAGTGCATGTGCCATACATGAATCTTCTATTTTTTTGAAAAAAAACCACTGCTGATTTTGGGGGGTTTTATACAGAGTCATCTATTGCATACCTGTTACTCATGCTTGTAGGGGTTTGATTGTGTGTATTCAACTCCTTATAATGTTTTCCACTTTAAGTTCCTAACTACAAGGTTTGGGATGTCAATTTCAAAATACTCAATCTTACCTTCATTTCGCATAAAAGCACACATCATATTGTATTGAGGAATTAAAAATTTAAAAGTCGAAAAAGGCAGAGCACCAAAGGTCTATGCATTAATTGTGGAAAAGACAATTACCTCTTGTAAAGGGCCAAGGGACAGATTCTTTTCCTCCCCATAGAGTAGTGCAGAATCACACAACTTTATTGCTTCATGTAATTCTTTGAGATGGCCCCATTTTGGCTGTCTTAGCAATCCTGCACAAATGCATTTAACTTTTATCATCAAACACCAAAAGAAAACAGTATTGCAAATGATTACAAATATCTCATAAGCATCATTATCCTTCTTTCCATGTCCATATCATCACACACAGTCCTGATTAATGTTAAGAATATATAGACATCAAGAACAGAAAAACAGACATACCAAATTCATCTATAGGAGCATCATAATCATAACTCGTTGTGATGAATGGCCCTCCAGCTGTACGTGCAAAATTGGTTCCTCCGTGATACTAAAACACTCAAATATGCATTTTTCCTAAGTTTGAGTTTTTGGAATGAAGGTACTACCCAAGAAAAGAATAAGCCCATGCACAGTAAAGTTTAAGCCTGTTCACCATAAATTTAATATGCATATACCCAGAAAAATTAAGCTTATCCGTGATAAATCTAGGTCCATTATTTGAATTTAAAAATATGATCTCTTTTTATGTATTAAAAACACACGTACCATATAATAATTTTGGTAGGTTCCCCCCTTCTGAAAAAATCGAGCTACACCAAATGCGATGTCCTCAGGTGGCCTGTGAGGATTACGACTTCCAAAAGTTTTGAACCTGATAATGTAAAATTATAAATAGTTATAATTGCTATTTATAAATATGACGGATGATTTACATTAGAAGATTTGGTTGCCCCATGTTTTCAAAGGATTTTTAATCTAAAAAGATTCTGTTGTGTCAGAAACTGAAATTATATTTTAAAAATTACCTTAGTACGTCAAAAATTGTTATCTAATATAAACCAGCTTATTTACCTACATGGATAAACAAAGGTAATTATACATCAAATCCATCTCAAACTTATCTTATCAAGATCTGTGTGATTAAGAGAATGTGCCAGAGAGGACAAAATTATATCAGAGTACGTAGATGACCGAAGTAGGTCAATGGAATTTGAATGTATAACTAGTTACAATAGAGAAGAACCACAGTAAGAAGATCCTAGGCTACAAACGTAACTAATTACAGAAGAATTTAATAAAAAAAACAGAGCAAAGCAAGAGTGAAACCAAAACCAGTTAATATCTCTTAACCGCAACATGTTAATATGCTTAACTATGAGAGAGAAGAACCCCTAAATAGGCACTGAAGCATGTAGCTGAGGAAGACCAAAACTTGTGACCCAGGATCAAAAAGAAAATTGTAATATATATATATATATATATATATATATATATATCGTACAGTTTGCAACACAAAAACTAGCAACATTATGGCTGACCACAAACACTAAAATATGTTATAACCAATTTTCTTCACAGTATCTTACAGAAAGAATAGAAAGAAAGAAAAAAATGTTAAATTTTCATTGGAAAAGCTTATTCCTAAAGGTACAAAACAACTAATGAAGATATTATCGGTTAGATCAATATACCCTCAAAAAGAAATAGAATATAACACAACTTGCATTTGTAAAATGATACATCATTTAATTAAAAATATATATACTTAACAGACAACCTCATGTAGTTAGTTTATTTTCAATTCCCTGTTGATATAATTTAAGATGTACTGACTTACAGAAAAGAATGTTAATGCATCTATCTATTAGCTACCTTTACAATTGTTATACTCCTTTATTTTATCTCAAGCTATGCTTGGTAGTTGTATAAATGGCTTAAGCATATGTATACACACATTTATCAAAATTCGCAATCCATATGACTCTTTTACAACTAATCCACCAAGTAATATACCCAAATCCTTTAACTTCCTTCCTCAGAGTTTGGGTGCAGGTTTGACCCCACTCACCATCTCAGTATTTTGCCTGAAATTTTTGCTGCTTCACAATCTCATATACGGATCTGCTGACCTACCTATAGGATGGTTGACCAATCAACATCCACTTGGTCAGTCTATGCACTGTTGATCCTCATCATTATCTCACCCTGCTGTACTTGTCTAGTTACCACTTGCCACGGATCTGGCTCTTGTGATTGCAAATAACTAATTCCAAGGTAAACATGTGAGTCTTTTGTTGCTCATCCATGTCTCAGCTTTTGGTATGTGTTGGTTTTAGGCTCTTGAGATAAGACAAACACAATATACTTGCATGTAATCACATTAAACAATGAACAAATATCTCCAACAGGTAGATATATTGAATAATGGAATGAATAGGATGGATGTGAGTAGCATACAATTACATAGAATATAAACAGACTTATTTGAAGAAACACAACCCTTGCTAAAGATATAATGCTCAATAACTGATTATTAGTGGTATCACAAGCTCCCCATGCCTTGCAAGACTCACAAAGATACATGAAGAACAGAAAATTAGAATTTGAAGGTGCCATAATGCATTAAATAAATGTCAATTCATCTGAAATCAACTTAAAGACACATTGTATTTGAAAAAGCATTTGAGTGAAACTAATTCCAAGTTATATCCATATATGTATGTTACTGGCAAATAAATCTGTTTTGACAAAAGTAAAAACCTTATTCTTTCTCATGATGGTGTGGATAACCATATATTGATTGTCAAAAACAGCCACTTGCATTATTAGGTTGACAAAGTGGTTCGGCTTTATGAAGCATTTCAGACAGAATCTAAGACACTCATCCTTCATTTTTAGTTTATTTGTCAAGGAATTTTACAAGTGCCACAACTAGTACATCAATTGCAATGAACCCAAATACTTTTTTATTTCCATTATACATGCTCTATGTTGATAATTATAATGCAGTTTCAGATGGACTTTCTATCATTCATGTGTTGCATTTCATGGTTAGAACTTGGTTATGCTTTGTCAAACAAGTAATAATACATCAACCTTTTTTGGATAAACTTCCGTTGAATCTTGCTTCATAGTTTCACATTTTTCCTCAAAAAACTTATCTTCAGCCAAAAATTCTTGATTTTAATTTTTTAATCTTGAGATCGTTATTTTATTTTGTCAAATTTTCTTACAATACAGTTTCTTTATCTAAGCTTTCTTTATTCAAATTTTCAAAACCATCTATATAAGGAAACATGTTCTCTCTTGTCCCATGTTAATTGTTGCTTATGCATTTAATGTGTATCTATGTATGTGTGCGTGTGTGTGTATCTCTCTGTGTACCAAGCTTTTGCATCTTCATTTTCTAGAAAAATAATTCATAGGATTAGCAGCTCTATTGTTCAGTTCAGTAAGTCCATGATTTCACCCATTTAAAACTACTTAAATACAAATAAATGTTTTTTTTTTTTAATTTAGTTTCCTGTTACCCTTTTAAGCACCAAACACTCATAGCAAGTTTCAATATTTAAGCTAGGGCCTTGAAAACTTGTTTTAATTTATAATTCAGTTATTTTCTCGATAATAAATCATTGTTTCAATCTTTAATTGCATAGCTTTGACTGTTGCTGAATGGCTCAAACGTTGATAATGAATGATGTTGCTAAGCCAATGAGAAAACTACTGAAATTCAGAATATGCTGATTTTGATGTTTTCTACAGCTATATGCTAAAATCTACATATATATTGCCAGTTCCAATATGAATCTCTCATGTCTATTGCAAAAAATTAAATATATACATAAAAAATAGCATTCACTACAGCTGAAATTGATTATACTCATGAATAAGATATTCCAAACAGTATTTGATACCATTATGTGCAACAATTATTCATCTTCTTGCAATATTAGAATGCCTAGTGAGTTAAACCATCAATGCACAAGAGGAAACAATGAAAGGGACTGGCATGTTCAACACAACAAAACCATTCCCATATAAGAACACAAATATTTAATCTAGAGTAGCCAGATATGAGAAAAAAAATCTGCAATTTACTATACTTTGCTCGCCACTGGAAATACAAAGAAGCGGCTATTTATAACTCCCAACAATGGAAAGAGTTACAACTTACAAGCTCTTCATCTATCCCTGTGGACGATGTTGTTCTTTTCAACTCACATCTCCCTGACCCTGGTTTCATGCATGGATGGAATTGATTGGTTTGGAGGTGACTTTGAAACTTCAATGTTCCATAGTCCATGTATTTGATTGGTTTGACCTGCCTTAAAGGATTGATTGGCTCTCGGCATACCTTGCCCCAAATCCCAAGAAAGACAAAAAGAGCATATTAAGGCATGTGGCTGCTATAGTAAAGTCATGGAGGATCAAATTGGCAAAATTTGAGCAACTTTTTTGTGGATACTATTAGAATAATAATAAATAATTATTAGAAGATGAGGCTTACAATTGTAATAAAAATCACATTACTGACGTGTTTTTTCTATTTTTTTGAATCGCTATTGTAAGTGTTGGGTGAGTGATGTCATGTTCATCTTTTAGCATAGTTTCATCCTCCATTCTTCATATAATGAGATGAACCTCTTTGTAATCAGTATCTTGTTATTGAATATTAAAATATTGTGTTCTATTAATTTTTACAATATGGTATCAGAGCAGGGAATTACATGAATTTTTTTCCTTTTTTCAAAGGTGGTGCAGCAGATGCAAGTGTTTGAAGACTAAATCATGTGATTTACTTTTGGCGGAATAAGTGATAGTTTTCAAGATTTATTTGCATATGTATTTCTAGATAAATCATGCCAAATTTATTAAAGGAAATCACCACTATTTTATTAGAAAATCGTGAAGTTTTTCTCTTCTGAAAACCGGCGGCTAGGTCTAGAGTAAGAAATCATGTTGTTTAATTTTAAATCACACAAACCAAATAATTTGTAGATTCATGGTTTTATTTTTTAGTTGCAAATTTGAATGAATTTTTTAGAAGAAAAATCACACAGATTACATCGGCAATTCATACATCCCACAAAAAGAAAATCATGGCAATTTTTTAGAAAAAAAATTGCACCGCATTTATCCCAGGGCTAGGGTTTTTGGACTCTAGAATTCTTTTTACAATATGTGACCACTAAGGTTTTTTGTGAAACACACGCCTAGGGCTCATCAAATTTGTAGCCAAGGAAAATAAATGCAACAACTAGGGTTTACTTTGCCATCTTTTTTGAATGGAAATTTGATTAAGGTTTTAAAGCTAGGGCACAAGGTTTCATCAGTTATTTTGATGGGCTGTTTATGGAAGATTTTCTATCAAAAGTATTGTGGGCGAGTTGAGTTTTAGTCTATGGCCCCCACAATGGCTAAGACTAGAGTTCCCATTGCAATGATGAAACAAAGATGGAGCAGACTCAAAGGGGTTGACAGCCATGCACTTTCAATATGGATATTATGAAGTAAAGCGTGCTAAGGTACTTCTGGAAGCTAATACCAACACACTTTTTTGCCATGCTCAAGATCTTCAAAATGCATTGCCAAGAAAGCCTAGAAGGATCAGTATGCCAAAAGATGAATTGCACACATTTAAGAAGCTCATGCTTTGAAGACAGGTAGGAACTCAATGTAGATAAAGCTCAAAGGGGATGATGGTTTCCTAGTTAGCTTGGGAGTCATATCCTCATGAGGATTATGAGACAACTTGATTGAGCTCTGTAAATGTAGCTCAACATAGATTGGTGTTCAATGGATCAAGTGACCATCGATTTAGTGAAGTGGTAATCCAAAAACTTTGAATTTCAACGTGGGACCTATACCTTAACAAAGGCTTGAGACAGTTTGATGAGGTTTTACTTGGTGTAATATAGTCACCTTAGTAACAAGTGCTTTTTTTTATTTTTTTAGTATGCTATTTTTGGTGTTGGCTGAGTCATGTCATGTTTATCCTTTTGCATACTTTCATCCTCCATTCTTTATATAAGGAGATGAACCTCTTTGTAATCCATATTTTGTTGTTTGATAGAATATTCAAATATTGTGTTTTATTCATTTTTACAATAGATACACCAATTGTGTTGTCTATATTTTGTAGTTGAAAATTTGACATTATTTGACCAAATTATGGTAAAACCACTCTTTAATGAGTTTTTTAAATTTGAGATGTCCAGCAGATGTATTTTCACCTAAATAATCGTATCCACCTTCATGTATCATGTAAGGATGTTCTATATCATTTTCACCAAAACAATTGTATGTGCCTTGATGTAGCCAATAATCTATGAACAATATGTAGCCATAACACAATCTATAGATCTGGAATGTTTTCTCATAAGTTTGAAAGATCAACTATGGAGTTTTGAGGCAAACATTTTGAGCATTTTGGAGATTATATAAGTTACCCATTACCAATTATACCTATCATTCTTTTTCTAGTCAGACTAATTCCAATTTGGATAACCTTATTGTCAAAAGTTACATCTTATCATTAATAAATATTTTTTGTGAAAATTTAGTTATATTCTTAGCAATTGTAGGCTTAGGTAGTGCACTATATAGTGTGGTTATCACCAATTAGATGATTGGTTGTGTCTTAACCAACCATTGTTAGTCCTACAAATAGTATTACATTGTCGGGGTAAGCATGCCGATTTTGCAACAAATGCTCTATATGCAAACAAGCATTGTAATAAAAAATACACGGTCAATAAAAGAATGATTATTTATATGCACTGTAGATTATTGATTGGTATGATTTCTATTTCCAATTCCAACTTGTTTGAATTGCAACTTGTATTCTAGAAGTGTCTATTTTGTAGTAAACATTTTTCACATCATTTTCAGGCAATCAAATGTGGTTTCACCACTATTCCACAAGGAGTCTTCCTAAACAATGGCTTTCCTAACAAGGCTCAAATTCAGACACTAAATAGGTTATAAGAAATTTATCCAAATCGACCTTTCATAAAGCTCTCAACTACCTTCAATTCATAGTCCTCAAATTTATCAACCTCCTATGCCCTAGATTGCATAGTAACTAAACTTCCCAATTAAGAGTTTCACACATGAGCATGGGATTATTTTTAGAAGTCTGTTCCACCTTTTTTTGGTGCTCTTCAAGCAAGAAACTTCAAAATAGTTACACCTAAATGCAAGGATGTTTGAATCATATCCTCAAAGATGCAATTGTTATTTATTATGGAACTACCCAACCCTCCCAAGTAGTGGCATACTTAACAAAAGCCATATCTTATTTTCTATACTTTTTGGCTATAATATTGAGGATGAAGTACATGCACCTTAAGGTTCTTTATTTTTTTAAGCCATCACTACACTTATAACCCTAAATATTAAGCTTCTAGATCAAACTTCAATTTATGCCTACTCCAACCATATAACCTATTGTTCACATCATACACTCAATTGTTCTTGTCATATAATATATTCCCTCTGTATACTCTGATATTCTTTCTATACACCCTAGTAACTATGTTACACCATACTTAGATCACTTTCCCATATTGTATGGCCAACAACCTCCATCGTATGGCATTTATCAATTATAATCATTGTATTGCCATCTAGAGCATCATATATTCCATAGATGCAACACTCGCCGAGTGCCGAGTACTCGCCGAGTTTTTCAAGCTCGCGAGTTAAACTCGGAAAAACTCGCAACTCGGCAGTACCCGAGTTTTGCTAAAAAACTCGTCGATTACTCGACGAGTTTTTAAGTAAAACTCGCCCGCGTTTGCCTGGGCGTTGCTAAAGGCAACAGGCATGTTTTTTTTTTCATTTTGTGTTTGGAGCTGTTGTTTTTGGCGGAGAGTGAAGAGTTTTTGGTCTTTGAACCCTTGCTAGGTGATTGAATCGTCTTGGAGGCGGATTTGAGTGGATTGAAGGTGGATTTCAATCGATTTTTCAAGGAAAATCACATTCACAGGTAGGATTTCTGAATTCGGTTTTTCATTTTTTTAAAACATTATATTCTTTTTATGTTGTTTTTAAATGAATACAAAATCATTCCTAAGTAGTTGGAAATGATTTTGTATTATTAGAAGAAGATTGAACACTAATTTTTACATGTTTTGTTGAATCTATCACTATTTATCACTATTTTTTTAAACCCTAGCTTGTTTTAGCTTTTTTTTAACTTTGAAAGTTTGAAATTTGAATGACTTGTAGACTCTACCCTAAAAGACTAAAAATATTGAAAGTTTTCAAGTTGAAACTAATTTAGATAGTTTCCAACTTTGTTTAATAATTTAAATTTTGTGTTTTTATTTTGTATGTGTGTAGGGCAACAGTTAAGCGTTGATTTATTTAATCAACATGGCAAGTGCACAGGAAGTGTGGCCACTTACACCATGCCCTTCTGGATATATAGGCACCCGGCCTAAAAATGCAAGAGATAACACATGGAGGTATGCCTATGAAGCACCAGATGAGCCTGGGAAGGTGATTTGCATAAGGTGTGAGAGAGTAATTTCTGGAGGAATAAACCGCCTCAAATACCACTTTGCAGGCATTAGGAAACATGATGCTAATCCATGTGAGAAAAATACTGAAGAGATAAAAAGATTTGTCAATTCCATACTTGCAGCCGAGGAAGAGAAAAAATTGCATACGGAGAGGGAAAGATTAGCTGTGAGGGCAGCCATAGCTGAAACTCAAGGTGCTACTATTGACATGGAAGAAGAAGCAGCACTTGAGAACATAGTAGGCTCTTTTCGTGCCCCGCGCATCCGCAAACAGGGTGCCTCCTCTTTTACTGCTTATGCTTCCTCTAGTAGAGTGCATTCTTCTTCAACACCATCAGCATCAGGGATAGGCAGTTATTTTGTACCCAGGAACACACCTGGAGCACAACCATCATTAGAGGCCACTGGATGGAACAAGGAGGTACATGAGCAAACAGATATTGCGGTTGCTGATTTTTTCTATTTAAACAACATCCCATTGCATGTGATTGATAGTCCCTATTGGCTCGATGCGGTGACCGCAATCACAGTTTCAGGAAAAGAGTACAAGAGCCCTAATCGCATTGATTTGAGTGAGAGGTTAGTAAATAATCATAATCCACTTGATTTCATTTTTAAATTTTAATTGTTTTTTCTTGTTTATTAAATCAAAATTGTTAACTAAGAGTTGATTTCACTTTGATTTTGTAGA
>MU223332.1:3123247-3148814 GCA_018584345.1 Thuja plicata
GTAAAGCCAAAATCCAGTCACTGAATGCACTGAATGAGTCCCTATCCATCTCCGCTAGCCTACGAGACTCCAATGATAGGCCAACTCCTCCGTCTCTGATGTCCACTCTAGAAAGGGGACATGACATATGATATCCTTCCAACTAATTTGCAAAGGAATTTGAAAAGTGTATATATAATCTCTTTTGTTTTTATAACAAAAACTTCTCCATATATAAAGCGTTACAATTAAATAACAATCTTTTGGTATTTTCAAAATTCTGGAAATGTAATTCAATTGCTAAGACCAAATTGAATTGTTGTATGGTTAACAAACTTAACATACCATTTGACGTCTATCATTAGCATGAAAACAGCGAAGAGCATTGCTCAGTTCTCTACGCCAACCAGCAGATTGAAGAACTGGTCCAAGTGCTTCCCTAACTCCCACGCGACAGCTCCAGCAATTGCAATGTCCCATGTGACAGCTCCCTGCAGTGGCTAACGCCACTGTAAATCCCCACGCAAATGCTAGCTCCTCACCCGCAGCTAATGAGTAACACCACGCAGCATAGTTGGTCACGCGACTCACTGGTTGCAAGTTGATGTTTCAAGTTTACGGCCCAGCAATCACTCAAAATGCCAAGGTGAATGCCTAAGTGCAGAATGAAATCCGCCAACCATACGCAGCTAGGGTGGAGATGCTCAGTTGTTAATCTCTTTGCTGTTGTGACAAAACGACCTCTTATGCAAGTCACAGTTCAATGCATAATTCAATATCCAGAATGTATAGCTCTTTTCAAGACACCAGTCCACCGTACGAAGGAGATGCAATTGGTTATACAACAGCAACCAATTATAGATTAGCTTCAGAAGAATCAGTCTTCCAAAAGCTAATTTGACCCTTATAATTCAGCAAGGGCACAGATCAGATAATCAGGAACAATTCCCAAGACAAGTTTAATATAAAATATTCAATGATCAACTCCAAGAATGAATCCATATTTATAATCCTTCGGTAGCCATAGTTTCCCAAAAAGATAAGTCAGTTAACTACTCTCCGGGATAGCAACTTCTAAGTTATTATAATAATAAAGTGTCATTATAATAATGTGTCTTTATTATTAATTAATAACATATAGTTATTAATTTACAACAATTAATTATCAAATATGAACTCATGTGATAATTTCTGCATTCACTGCTGGTAATAACTGATCGACATGGCCACCCACTGCATTGCCAAAAATGGCCAATCTGTCCACAGAGACCCTCAAAACATACTATCAACTCACGAGGGTCGCGATGATGAGTTGACCACAATTAGGCTCCCAGAACCTGATAATTTGGGGACATCACAGTCCTCCCTCCCTGAAATTGCTTGTCCTCAAGCAATTGCAATCTAGGGTGCAGCATAATATCCTCGGGTTCCCAAGTAGCATCTTCGTCAAGTAACCCCTGCCACTTAACCAAATACTCCCTGATAGTCCTCCGACGCAACTGTCTCTCACGCACATCCATAATAGCCTCAGGTATCAACTCAAGTTTCCCCTCATCATCCAGGGGAGGTAGTACAGTAGAAGGAACCACAGTTCGACCCAGAGCTTCCTTGAGGCGCGACACATGGAACACATTATGCACTCTAGTGTCCTCAGGTAAGTCCACCTCATAAGCCACCTCCCCAACACGTCTCACCACACGAAAAGGTCCATAATACCGTGGCTTGAGCTTTTCAGCTCCACTCTTCCGGATGGAAGACTGCTTGTAGGGCTGCAGCATCAAATAAACCATATCCCCCACCTCAAAGGAGCGTGTTGTCCTCTTTTGATCGACATACTATTTCTGTTGATTTTGTGCTTTCTGTATATTATCTTTTAGTGCCCTCATAATATCTTGGTTGTCCTGCAACAATTCACCTGCACTGGGCACCCTGCTATCACTGCACAATAAGTCCATAAAAGTCGGGGGATCATAACCATACAAAGCTCGGAAAGGAGACATTTGTATCGTCACATGAAAAGTGGAGTTATAACAATACTCACACATATGTATCCACTTTACCCAAGCCCTCTGCTGCGAAGAAACATAGTTCCGAAATTAGCCTTCAACCCACTTGTTGACAATCTCAGTTTGGCAGTCAGTCTGTGGATGGTAACTGGTACTCGGTGTCAACTCTATTCCACATAACCTGAAAATCTCCTGCCAAAAGTGGCTCATAAAGCGACTATCTTGGTCACTTACAATGTTCCGGGGTAGGCCATGCATCCTAAACACTTCCCGGAAAAATAAGTCTGCTAACCTATATTGCAGAGTAAGTAGTGGTGATAGGGAAAAAATGTGAGTACTTAGTGAGCCTATCCACTACCACGAAAATGCAATCCTGCCCCTAGGCTTTATGTAGCCCCACAATGAAGTCCATAGAAATAATCTCCCACTTCTGCTCAGGGATGGGAAGTGGTTGTAACAAACACGCGGCATAAGAGTGCTCTTGTTTGTTCTGTTGACAAACAGAGCACTTGCGAACATATTGCTGCACATCTGCCTCGAGTCCTTTCCAGGTAAACCTTTCTCGAATATGCCTATAGGTTTTAAAGAACCCTGGGTGACCAACCATAGGTGCATCATGAAAAGCACGGAATATAACCTCTCGCACTCCCGATCTAGCCATAAGAAAAATCCTACCCTTATAAATGATCAATTCATCTACCAGGGAAAACCTGTCATCCTGAATACTGACATCTATAATACCTGTAGCCCACGTATCCCTGGCATACTCAGAAAGTATGAAATGTTTCCAATCCTCAGAAATCTCGGTGAGCAAGCAGATGTGAGGCCTCCGTGAAAGAGCGTCCGCAACAACATTCTAAGTTCCTTTGATATAGGTAATATCAAAATCATAGGACTACAATTTACTCACCCATTTTTGTTGCCTTTCATTGAGATCTCGCTGCCCAAGAAAATGTTTCAGACTATTGTGATCAGTTTTGATGCAGAATTTACTCCCCACTAAATACTGTCTGAATTTGGCCAAGGCATGCATAATGGCCAACATCTCCTTATCATACACACTGAATGTTCTCTTAGGACCACGTAGCTTCCGACTCTCGAAAGCAATATGATGGCGATCCTGGGATAATACTGCTCCTATACCCTCTCCCGAAGCATCACAGTGTAAATCAAAAGGCCTCAAAAATCCAGTAATGCTAAAACCGGGCAAGTAGTCATAATAGTCTTGAACCTCTCAAAACACTCATGTGCCTGATCGGTCCACTGAAAAGTACCCTTACGGGTCAAATCTGTAAGAGGAGCAACATGCCTCGAAAATCCCGCCACAAACCTGTGGTAGATGCACATAATCCAATGAACCCTCTCAGCTATGTCAAGGTCTCGGGCGTGGGCCAATCTAAAATAGCATGGATCTTATCCGGATCCATGCGCACACCATCTGCACTAATAATATGACCCAAATAGAGCAAATCAGTCATCCCAAGGGCACACTTGGATTCCTTGGCGTACAAGGAATCCCTCTCCAAAGTACTCAATACTGTATCAAGGTGTGCAACATGGTCATCCCAAGTCTTGCTATAGACCAGGATGTCATCAAAAAATACCAGTATGAATCTCCTCAACTGATTGTGGAACACCATGTTCATCGTGGACTGGAAGGTGGTTGGGGCATTTGTCAAACCAGAAGGCATGACAAGGAACTCATAGTGCCCACAGTGACATTTGAAAGCTGTCTTCTCGATATCCTGTTCCCTAACTCGGATCTGATGATATTTGGACCTCAAATCTATCTTCGAAAAATACTGTGCCCCGTGCAACTCGTCGATCAACTCATCAATCTGAGGGATGGGGTACCGATTCTTAATAGTCTTTCAGTTCAACATCATGTAATCAATAGACATGCGCAAGGTGCCATCTTTCATCTTCACTAGAACAATTGAAGAAGCAAAGGGGGATTTACTCAGCCAAATGTGTCCCATCTCAAGTAATTCCTGTATGGTTTTTTCAATTTCATCTTTCAGCCGTTTCAGATGCCTGTAAGGAGTGATCATAACGGGCTTAGTGCCTTCCTCCAACTCTATGATGTGCTCAATTCCTCTATCTGGGGGTCTACCCAAAGGTAATTCTCTAAACACCTTATCATGTTTAGTTCTCAACTGCTGAATATCAGGATGATATGTGAATTTATCTGCGTTGTCTAATGAAGGCATCAGTCTACACTCAACTGCCCAATCTATCTCATCCTCATGTCGCACTAAATGTTGCATCCGCCTGAGCGAAATTTGCTTAAGCCCCTCATCTCTAATGGCCTTAAGCACCTGTGGTTTCCCGTATGAGATAAATCTTATCTCCATCCTCTCAGTACTAATATAGATGTCCTTAATAGTGTGCAACCATGCCATCCTCAAGACCAAATCAGTACTACCCATATCCACCACATTAAAATCTGCATTAAAAGCATAAGTACCCAACTTAGCTGGTAAATCAGTAACCATCTTGTTACACTTAAGAGTGTAACCATCCGCTACCTGCACTCTCAACCCCTCAAAATCTTCTGTCTGGATTCCTCTGCGGGTCACCAACGGAAGTCAATAAAATTGTGTGTGGCTCCAGTATCAAAAAGCGCAGTCACCCTCTGTCCAGCTAGAAGACCATGTAATCTAAAATCACCCTCTTTTTTCATACTGGAGAGGTATGCCACCTTGAGTTTTGATGCATCAACCTCATCTTTCGTGTAACCATCAGTTTCCTGAATGCCCTGATCCTGATCAGCCATCTCACCTGTATACTCAGGAATATCCTCATCATCGTAGAACCACTCCATCATCCTATGCTTACCCTAGGGTTTCATAGGACAGTTATGTGTAACATCATACAGGCCCCGGCAATAAAAACAAAGTTTCTTTCTCCTTAAATCATTAAGTGTTTCCTGATCTAAGGGTGTTGCCATAGGACGTTTAGAATCTGATTTCTCCTCCCTTCTTGTGGTTGTCCTATCATAAGAAGGTCCGAGAGGTCTCGCAGCGAACTGTCTCTTTCGCGTAGAAGACTCCAAGTCTCTAGCCTTCTTCATGGCTTCATGTAAGGATGGGGGATCTAGGGACTTAACCCATCCACGTAATGGTTCAACTAATCCCTCTAAGAATGGCATCACTCTCCTCCGCTCTGAGATATCATATACCATATCTGATATGCGCTGAAACTCGCTGATGAAGCCCTTTAAACTGGTTGTCTGCCGTAACTGAGCCAACTCTCTGAAATAAACCTCTAGGTTCTTTTTGTCAAAGTGCTCAATCAGCCTATCCACAAACTCCTGGTATACAGTAATCTAGTCATGATGTAGTGATCTTAACCCATGGTACCACCAGTCATGTGCAGTTCCATCCAAATGCAGAACTGCAAATCTAATGGCGTCCTCCTCAGTCATAGGACGCAATGCGAGGTAGGTGTCGAGCTTATGGATCCAAGCTCTAGCAGTGACCCTACCGTTGCCATCAAAATGTGCTGGCGTCATCTGGCTAGCCACTTGTCTCAAATCATTCTGCCCCATCCTCTATCTATCCTATGTTGGTCTTCCCCTCGAATGCTCCCGTTTCTGTGTCAAGTATCTATCAAAATTTAAATTTTGCTTCAAGGCTGGAGGAAGGGCATCCCATTCAACATAGTGCGTGACTATATCGTCGGCAAAAGGGATGTTTTCAGCATCAGTGTTGGCTGCATCAGCCTCTGGTCTCATAAATCTGGGCCCCTGGGGTCTGAACTGGTCTCCCCTGTAACCTGCCCTATCTGCCCTATCATATCTTGGGGTTCTAGGCTCATAATCCCTGTGTCTGTCATCAACCCGCGATCTATGTGATGCGACGAAGGCATCATGTGATCTCTCCCTACTCTGATCCCTCGAAAGAACGATCTGTCTCCACATGTCAGAAAGCTCGTGTAATACATCAACTACATGATGTTGACCTGCTGCTAGGCTCCTGAAGGTCTCCCTAGCTTCTCTGTCTATATCTGCTTCATTAGCAGTTGTGGCTCTTGCAGGACCTATTGAGCCACCTGGATTATTATCACCACCAAGTACTGTGCCAAACTAAATATCTGCATCTTCATTTGGTGGGGGCGACTGGCCTCTCCGGTAGTAATGCCTACAGGGAATAAATCTCCTATCATCTGCCATAATTGAATTCCCAAATAATAATAATAAAAATGAACCCGATTTCCCTGCAGGCTGGCAGGAAACCGCTCTGATACCATTGTAATGAACCTGACTGGTTCTTTAGGCAGTTCAACTGCAAAGCTCTAGGTTTGTCTGATATTATGATATCCTTCCAACTAATTTGCAAAGAAATTTGAAAAGTGTATATATAATCTCTTTTGTTTTTATAACAAAAACGTCTCCATATATAAAGCGTTACAGTTAAAGAACAGTCTTTTGGTATTTTCAGAATTCTGGAAATGTAATTCAATTGCTAAGACCAAATTGAATTGTTGTATGGTTAACAAACTTAACATACCATTTGACGTCTATCATTAGCATGAAAACAACGAAGAGCATTGCTCAGCTCTCTACGTCAACCAGCAGATTGAAGAACTGGTCCACGTGCTTCCCTAACTCCCACGCGACAGCTCCCTACAATGGCTAACGCAACTGTAAATCCCCACGCGAATGCTAGCTCCTCACCTGCAGCTAATGAGTAACACCACACAGCATAGTTGGTCACACGGCTCACTAGTTGCGGGTTGATGTTTCAAGTTTACGGCCCAGCAATCACTCAAAACGCCGAGGAGAAATGCCAAAGTGCAGAATGAAATCCGCCAACCATACGCAGCTAGGAAAACAGCGAAGAGCATTGCTCAGCTCTCTACGTCAACCAGTAGATTGAAGAACTGGTCCACGTGCTTCCCTAACTCCCACGGGACAGCTCCAGCAATGGCAATGTCCCACACGATAGCTCCCTGCAGTGGCTAACACCACTGTAAATCCCCACGCGAATGCTAGCTCCTCACCCGCGGCTAATGAGTAACACCACCCAGCATAGTTGGTCACGCGACTCACTGGTTGCGGGTTGATGTTTCAAGTTTACGGCCCAGCAATCACTCAAAACGCCAAGGTGAATGTCGAAGTGCAGAATGAAATCCGCCAACCATACGCATCTAGGGTGGAGACGCTCAGTTGTTAATCTCTTTGTTGCTGTGACAAAATGACCTCTTATGCAGGTCACAGTTCAATGCAGAATTCAGTATCCAGAATGTATAGCTCCTTCCAAGACACCAGTCCACCGTACGAAGGAGATGCAATTGGCTATACAACAACAACCAATTGTAGATTAGCTTCAACAAAATCAATCTTCCAAAAGCTAATTTGACCCTTATACTTCAGCAAGGGCACAGATCAGATAATCAGGAACAATTCCCAAGACAAGTTTAATATAAAACATTCGATGATCAGCTCCAAGAATGAATCCATATTTATAATCCTTAGGTAGCCATAGTTCCTCAAAAGATACGTCAGTTAACTACTCTTTGGGATAGCAACTTCTAAGTTATTATAATAATAAAGTATTATTATAATAATGTGTCTTTATTATTAATTAATAACATATAGTTATTAATTAACAACAATTAATTATCAAATATGAACTCACGTGATCATTTCTGCATTCACTGTTGGTAATAACTGATCGACATGGCCACCCACTGCATTGCTAAAAATAGTAACTGGCCCAACTGACTTACTATAAATAGTAAGTCCAGACTTACTAAAAATGGCCAATCTGTCCACAGAGACCCTCAAAACATACTGTCAACTCACGAGAGTCGCGATGATGAGTTGACCACAATCAGGTTCCCAGAACCTGCTAATTTGGGGACATCACATACATCTAATGAGAATCAATCTCACTACCAATATTTGATGTCAAAACCCACTTTGTTTGAGCATAATTGACTCTCAAATGTGGATGTCAAAGTCATCTTTACTATTGATGCCTTGTGGGTTGACTTAGAGAAAGGGACCCACTTTCAAAGAAACATTCCTAGTAGACTCAACTCACTGAGGGAAATAATAGTAAAGATATTGAATACAAGCAAAGTTGAGTCAATTGAGAACTGTGGCAACTAAGCTTGAGCAGATAGTATCACTTCAAGGGAAAGCTCCAAGGGACTAAGCATTTGGTCAAAATTTGTTAAGAAAAGGAGATTTTAGTTGAGCATTGTCTCAAGAAATTGCACAATGTAAGTATACATACATTTAGGTATAATGAAGCAACTATGATCTAGTGGGATGGCTTCTTCACGTGCTATTGGAGATAATGTATCTCTAAGGACATTTTCTTCAAATCTTTGGTTTTTTTGTTTCTTTTGCTTCATTATGTTTATAAGTTGTGTCAAACGTGACTCCAACTCCTTTATGAAGGAGGTTAAATGTAGAAAATTATATGTTATGATTAATAAAATGTTTTGCATCAACTTTATTATGTTTGTGACCAATTGTTGACTTGGTTTATTTTACATGGTAGTTTTGAATAGATTGATCAACAATTGTAGGTTTTCGAAATATGTAATGTCCCCTTTTTGAAATAGGATTTAATAATAAATAATAATATAATTTAAATTTAACTAAGTTTAATGAATGATCAAAAGGTATGAAATGAAGAGTTGTGACTCCCTCAAAAATGAGATATAAATGGAAGAATTCATTAGAAAGGGGATATGGAGGAAAGAGAATAATAGAGCATGTGAATCAAGAAAGAGTTGATGAAAGAAAAAAAGGAATAGGAAGAGAATAAGAAAGTGACTCCGTCAAAATGCACAAATTATTAAGGTTTGTGCTCTTTCAAAGGGTGATAATTGTGAAAGGTTGTGACTCTTTCAAAAGGTTTAACAGTTGTACTCTTTCAAAGGGTGGTAATTGTGAAAGGTTGTGACTCTTTCAAAGGGCAGAAATGATGAAGAGTTGTGCTCTTTCAAAGGATGGTAATCACAAAAGGATGTGACTCTTGCAAAGGGTAGACATGATGAAGAAGTGTGACTTCTCCCTCACATTGGAAGAAATAAAAGTCAGAAGGTTTCATTTGACATCCATGAGAGATCATTTTGGAAAATAATTTATTATTCTCAAAGGGCGACAATGGAGGGTGATGACTCAACCCTTATGAAAGGTGGTGACCCTTTCACCAATAAAGGAGAAATCATTCCAAGCATTCAAGGATCACTTATCAATCATCAACAGGATTCCACAAAAGCAATCATCAATTGCCAAATCAAGCAAACAATCAATCAGAAAATCATTCTATCAAATCAACATTCATTCAACCATCATTCACCAATATATCAAACCAGCATTCGTTACATTATCACTCATAAATCATCTAATCAATACTCACTCATCACTCATCAATACCTCAAATCAAACAATCAAAGGAATTCATTCAATCTATCAATCAATCAATCAATCATAAATATATCAATCATTCAACAACAATTCATCAATCAAGGGGAATCAAATGATAAAAGAACACAAATAAAAGGAACTAAGGAATCAGAACTGAACTAAAAGCAGAAATAAATATTTATGAGTAAATGGATTAAAAGATAGATTTTGTGAATAGAGTAAATTATTGGCATATATATGTATGTGTGTGTACATATGTATGTGTGTGTGGACATATATGTGTTTGTGTGTACATATGTATATGTATGCGTGTTCATGCCATAGTGATACTTGAAGAAATTATTGATCTTTGTGAGTAATATAAATGCTTCTCTTTATTATAAATATGTGATAATTGATTCATATAGTAATCCATTTTGAATTTAGAAAAACGGATTGCAGATAGGAAGGACGGCCAGCCTTCCAAGTTCACGAGAGGTGAAGGAAGACTGACCTTCACGCTCTTATCGAGTACACTACCCCTAGTTGGAATGGACAGCCAATTTCCATGCTCGTGGGCCAGATTGTGGAATGGAAGAATGGCCTTCCAATGTCCATGCTCTTGGGCTTGATCAAGGAGAACAACCAGCCTCCAAGGTGAACTTAGGGATGGAAAGGCAACCCGCCTTCCATGCTCTTGCATTGAAAAGGTGACCAGCCTTGAGATTGCGATTTGCAAATGTTTCAATGAAATCCTAATGAGATTATTATAGGAATCCACAAAGGAATGCCACTGCCTTAATTGTATTTTAATATGAATAATGTTTATATGATATAATGATGCATAATTCTTAGTCAAAATAGATATTATCTTGGCTTATGGTTTCATGTCAATCTCTAGTGACTAATATTGTGTCCAAGACCTAAACGAAGAATTCTCTCAAGGGCATTTCAATTGGTAAATTTATATTCTAAAATGTATTACCTTCCTTAATTTTAATTAAAATTATGGTTTTAGGACAAAATCTAGGAATATCCCAGAGGGGGACATTACAAAATAGCAATTCCAGCTCCTCACTCTAATACAAAATAAGGGCATTGACTTTATGACAGGTCCTCACTCTAATAGAAAGCATTGTATTAAACACTACATGCACAAGCATTGTATTGTACATTACCTACACAATTCAAGCATTACTCTCTCTATATTATTGTTCATTAATATCTCTCTATATTGTTCATCAATATGTTTTGTAATTCTAATCGTTCATCTATGCTACAACTCATAGTTTAAGCGTACATATTTATGGCAAACACCTATGATAAATCTTTTCAGTTAAAACCTATTAATCATATATATCTCTTCAAAAATAAAGCAAAATATTACATTTTATACTTCCATATTTTTCTACTATATGGTTCAATCTATAGGCCTCTAATATATATGACACTCGGAGTTGCTTTTGAAAATACTTATAACTTCAAACCCACTTCAATTCTTTTTAATATTGCTCCTTTAAATAAGGGCCTTCCTTGATTAACATATCAATGTTAAATTGAGCCAACTTTAAGAACTCTGCATTATAATCAAATTTCATTTCTAAAATGTCCCTTTTCTATCATAAACATTTTTGTTGGACAATAATAAACATCTTTTGGGCCACTAAAGTGCTTCTTTATTTGACAAGTACAAGGGTAAAGGACCCCAAGCTATGAAAGTAACTAAGTTCCCAGCCTAGCAAGAACAAATCTTCAGCATTTCATCAACCCACAATTTTGGAACATAGGGAGATTTTAGTTTTTCTCCAACTCTAAGAAAGAAAGAAAAGTAAACAAAGGAAAGAGAGTTTACACTAAAAGTGATTAAGGAACCAAAGCTATGCTGGAAAACGAATGCATCTTTTGATAAGGTCAGCAAAAGTTTGACAACTCTTCTTTTGGCAGACTCTTGACAGTGCATTTTTGTACTATGTTCCAATCTCATATCTAATAGTTTTGTTTATTAAGCAAACATTCTAGATCAGTAATCAGCTATTCAAATATTATAGACCCTACTTCAAACACAGGCTTCTGAGGCCTTGTGTGCTCTACATTTCAAACAGCCATGTAAATTAGGCATGCAATCAATTCCAGCCATGTCTGAAAATAATAGAGATTTTCTTTTAATATATATTACATCGGAAAAAAGACCAGTCAACCAATGCCAAAATTGTCAATCAGGAGAGGTAAGAAAGGACCACCGCTTTTAGCAATTGCGCCAAACATATACAGTGAAATACAGGCCAAAAGAAAAAGTTAGCAATACAGACAGGCAAGACATCTTAATCCATAGTGGATTCATAATTTGGAATACAATGGTATGTATTATGTTAAAAAGAACTTTCAAAGATTACTCTCAATAGAAAAAAAAACCTTCTAGAAAAAGCAAACAAATGAAATTTATTTTCCACAGAGAATCATCATTGAGTACCTACCAACCAGGCCAGTTCTCTGTCCACATTTTAGGCTTACTGTAAGAGTTGGGCATAAACTGATCACAGTAAAACTGATTGCAAGTATTAATCTGCAAAGCACAATATACATATATCAAGTACCAAAAATAATTTAGTTGAAAGTAAAAGCATTATTTCTCCTAAATAATGGCAGCTGTAGATATTTTATAAATAATAATAATAAACGAAAACACTAACAAATTATTTATGATCATTTCCGGCCAGAAGTTCCACTCTATTTGAAGTCCAATAAAATCAATTTGTCAAGCCAAATTCTTGGCATTATTGTTAATTTGCTTATCACAGTTTTGAAAACTATTGTAGTGTTAGTTTTTACCATATCAGGACTAAAGGACACATGTCTCTAGTTTTTTAGAAGGCGTACTTTTTATTATTCTACAATCAATAGACAAATCATACATGTTCTTTTGCAATTTATATACTACATGATAAATCCCTTGCAATATTTATGTTCCCTTAAATAGTACTAAAATTGTGATAAGCACACAAAATATCTTGCTACTAAAGGAAAATATTTGAAATGGTTATTTTACCACTGGATCAGGAGCATCATATTGTTGGCACATCATCCAAGGCACACCTATATTCTGTGACAAGGCCATCTTTGCTGCCCACATTGCATATGGCTTTGCACCTTCTCCATAATTATTTTCCATATCACCATACTCATTTTCTATCTGTCAAATGGAGTGCAAAAGATCTGTCAGAATCGCATTAAATAATATATCTATACAAAATTTGTAAAGGCAAACAAACCAGTGATTAATCAAGGAGATCAAAACCTAGCCAACCCCATCTATGTCCTACAGCTGTCAAACATGTTTTCAGTTCACCAGATGTTGAATGGAGAATATGATTCAGCCAAAAGAGGCTTATAGCCTCCCGTTCAACAGTTGATCACTAAAATTTTAATATTGAGGTTTTTTACCATCAATGAAATTGAAATTTTGAAAGAATCAAAATGTGATTTTGTATATTATGCTGGAAAATAAATTTCAAGCAACTAGAAATCTAGAATCTAAATCTAGTTCTTCAATAAAATTAGAATTCCAAATTCTTTCTCAATGCAATGACATGACATTAATTGGAAAGGAAACAATTTCTTGAAGTGAAGTTTTCATTCATTACAGGAGATAAAACCTAAAAAAAAAAAAAGAGTTCAATTCCCTTTGATTAACCCATGCTCTAATACACAAAGAATTGAGCCCATTTGTGCCTAAATGATTGTGGAATGCCAAAAACCTTCATCTGTGCCCAACAAAAGAAAAGAGAGAAGTCAAATTGTGATGAGTTGCCTTTTATTGAGCAAGACCAAATTATGTATTAAGGTGGACCACAATCAAGAACCCACATTCAAGATTGATAAACTTCATGTATGTATGGGGCCTATTAAAAAGTGGACTATAAAGCAATTGTGCCCAAGAATATAATCTATATTTATTGGATGTCCAATTCCACTTTCACTCACTATTAATTTTTTAAATGCCTACCATCTTTATTGGATGGGGAATCCTTATACGTTCAAAGGTAGGTGGCCACTTACAAGAACACTAAAAATGGAAGAAATTAGCAAAGATGATATTCTGTGGATGACATAGGGACCTTCACCGAGTATGAACTTTTACAAGTATACCGTGTTTTAGCACCACTTTAATTAAAGCAGATCAGAAGTAAACTTATTTTAATCCAACAGGATTATTATATGATATATCTTCATCATAGAAGGCAATTTCCAGCAAATACAGACCCTGGAACTAGCAATGACCATATAAGTTGTATGAAGGAGCAATATTTGTAAATCCCTTGGAATTGGGACATAAATAACAAACATTAGTAATCCAAAGAAGATTTACACTATTTTTTTGCAGATAACAAGCGGGGCCTACCAGTCAGATAGAAGGTGACTCCTCTGATTTTAACACTGCCGATGCTTTTCCTGTCATATGATGCTAGTTCTATGAAGATCCAAACAAAAGTTGTCTGTGCATTCATCCCAAATTTTAGACACCCATCTTGTATTTAATATGTTAAACAAGCTTTCTATAGTAACAGCTTAAAGCATTTTCAATGGTTTTAGGCAACTCTATGGAGCCTTGTTAAATTTAATTATAGATTCTAACTCATACACTTGAGTCAGAGATACCCGACTCAGGTTTTGAGTCTGCCTTATAAACTGAGCTCAAAATCCAATAGCAATTGATAAGCTTATAGCACATTTATTTAGGAAATGTTGATAAAGCATTCTGTTGTTGCATAAGGTGGGGACACTACAAACAACTAGTGTACAATACAGTTACATGATGTTCTTATAAAAATTCAAACAAGCTAGTGCCATTATTTTCTCATAATTAGCCACAAATACTGATCCATGCAGACTTCAATGAATGTTACCGACTTAACAGTCCAAGGAAGCTGAAAGAAAGAAGTTTAAGCAAATAACATGAACACTTGTATATATGCAAAATTCACACAAAATATAGAAGGTAACTATTATGTTCTTATTTTGATCCTGCCCACACACGTCTGAGCAGTTGTCTGTGAGAGTGAGTCTAGGTTGTATGTGTGTTAGTATAGCTGTGAGAGAGAGAGAGAGAGAGAGACCTGTGATAAAATTATAGGACCACCCTGTGATGCAAAGAGTTTCTCACGCTTCATCAGATCGACAATAAATGTAGTGAACTTTTCCATGTATCTCTGAACAGATCACAAGCATATATTTTGTGAAGAGATCAGAAACATGTATGTAAATAAAATAAAAGTTTCAGGCAAACAACATACAAATAAAAAGTGTTTGTTGCAATTCCTTGCAATCCAGTGTTTTCCCTCTCAAACAAGCCAGTAATCTAAATAGAAACAAATTTAGATATTTGTTGTTCATTTACATCCAAACCTTAAAAGGCTCATTATTTGTTCGAAAAACTGTCCCAGGTACATAATGAAGCCAAATTGGTATCCCTCTGCAATGCAGCAATACCATCCAATCAACTTAAGAGGCATTTTCTTTAGTACAAATCCAAGCATACACAGAATAATAATCTAGCTCTGCCTAGAGAATATATGATTACATGAACAAGAAAATCCAAATCTAGACAGCATGAGTGTGATAACAACACCAAAGAGTAAGTCCTGATGATGCATTTGATCATATTATTATGTGATGGTTCATTTAACTAGTTTCAATCCCACCACTTCACCCCTATGAGCATCATCTACTGCAATGAGTGCCAAGGGGACCATTCAAATTCATAAAAATCAATCAGTCAAAATGATAACTCATGAAAAATCAATCATTGAAAGAATCATTTATCACTTGATTTTTAGAAACTACACGATTTTAAACCAAGACATTTATTTCTGGAAAAATTGTTGCACGGCAGAAACTTCAATCTTATTAAACAAGAAAAATCTTGCGAGCCTTAAAATAAATGGCTTAAAAGGCATAATGTTTTCAATAAGTTTAGTAAACGGATTAGAAAGCTAAGCATACTTGGGCCAGAGTTGTATTGGGATGCGTGACCTCCTGTAAAGTCATGGTCACCAGAGACAACAATGGTTGATACTGTACATAGATTTATATCGCTCGTTTTTATCTCACTGCTTCACCCATGTAAACATTACGTGACACAAATAGTGCAGAGTGGACCATTCAAACTAATGAGAATAATTCATCCAAGAATTGACTACTCATCTGAAATGTGTCACTGAATAAAAAACTACACTCAGTTTATCCCATTAACAATATCTTTAAAAATGTTAACACTGCAGAAACTCCAATTTTATTGAGCTGATAAAAGCAAATTTATCAAATTATATGGGTGTATGTACAGTTGTCATTAAAAGCAACTGCTTATGAACCCATGACATTGGAGGTTATGCCAAATACAATTAGAATCTCCTACAAAAAATTCAAAATATATATATAATAAGCTTCCTTTGCTCAGTGATATGAAATTGCTCGTATTGTGTCCCTAGGCCTTTCCATCAGAAGCATGAACAATCCTACATGAATTTAAATGGTCATCAAATACAAGAAAGGAATAAAAAACAAAATGCTGAACCATTGACTTGCTGCCCGTGAACTTCGATCCGGAGAGGTGATGTATTGACATCATTTTTACATGAATATCTAAAGAATCAATTTGCTTAAGATAATGAAGTTATCTATCAAGAATTACAAAGTACATATTTAAGCATGGGACCAAGAAGACCTTATTGCTTGTAACATGAAAGATTGTCTAAAGTTCAACTCACATTCCAATGCCTTCAAAATAACTGATCATTTTGTGTGTACAACACATTCTTTTCAAGAAATATGTATACTTCCCAAAGATGTGAAGCAACATTTGACAAGATTTTTGGAAGCTATATGCTATTTAGCACAAGCAAATCACTAACAGGTAGCTATGGATGTACCCACTGTTGCTTATTCTGAATCAGCCATAATAAAGCATGTCCATGGATTTCCTAGGCAGCTTACCTAAGTCACAGTGTCGTAATGAAGATCTTTGCAGTAATCATCTACCTAAAAATTTGGCACAACTAATAACCCGCACGAAGACTATGAACCAAGAAGCTGTGAAATTGTTCTTTGATAATGTTTTCGCACAGTAAATAGGTTCCTGTTCCTGCCTAGTTTTGGAATGGGTATCAGGAGTAATAGACACTAAGCAGAAACATTCAACAGTGTTTTATATGCAAACAAATAAATACACAAGTATTGTCAGCTCATGAGTCATAAGAGTATCATAGTAAGAATCTAAAGACATTGGGATGAGTATCACATATCTTCAGCTAGTTACATTCTCGTAGTGCACGAATCAAACATGCATGAATCCACCACCCAATTAAGTCAGGGACTCGTTTGGAATATACTCCTCAAGCAACTTTCAGCTTGGGACATGGATAAGTTGAATGTCAATTGGCAATCCATAACAGATAAAAGTGATTGCTTGGGATTTAAGAAAATATTTCACATGGATACAACAAATAATCCCAAGTTATGGACCATTTGGTGCTACTAGATATAAGTACAATAATTGTCTCAACCAGCACCAAGAGGAACATCAGTTTAGCATGGGCCACATGGTACTTTTATATTGGGATAGAGTGACTCACAGGTATAGAACAAAAGTATAAATGTTTTATCATGTTCCATTCAAGATCAAACAGGGAATTGTGGAGAATGCTCTTGGTTGAACTTGGCAAGCTAAAAAGTCATTTATTTCAGTAAATCTAAAAAATGTAGTTATTCAAGCCATCTATGTTGAATGATGAAGATAGAATGGCAATAGCATTGCCGGAGGTGGATGAATTAGTTCCGATGCTCAACAACTATTGCAGCAAGACACCATTCTGCAGTGTCAGACTAAGCTTTGCATCATTGAGGATGTGTGACCAATAGTGGTGTGGTGGTGTTCACAGCCAGAGTTGGCGTTGAAGTTTTAATATGTCATAAAGTGGTCGAAACTTAAAAGAAAACACATATTTTGATAGCAAAATTATTGGGGGCCAACAATGGTTCAAATGAGGCCTGAACCATAATGAATCAACTCAACTAAATTCCAAGTTATTCCAAGCGCTCAACCACCCATCAATATCAAAAGAAAAGTCAGCGTCAAAGACTTCTCCAGCTCCCTGGGAGCAAGAAAGGGGTTCGCACCAAAGTGTCGAGGCTGCTTCAAAGACTAGTCTGTCTTAAAGACTTCTGCAGCTCAAGATAACAAAATAAAATAGACACGGAGCACCTGCACCAAGATTGTGTTGACACTTGGTTTTTCTGCCAATAGATTATTCCAAGAATTCCCCATAGCTGACTTGTGAGAATCTTCAATACATAATTGTCATCTTAGATGAAGGTAGTATTAATATCATAAATTACATTTTATTATAATTGGGCAATCGTTAAACAATTGGTTTGCAGTTTTAAACGTTTCAGGCATTTAAACTTTGTGATAGCAGCATAACAGTGAAGAGCCTGAATACCTATACAATCAAGTCCATTCTACTGACAAACTATGTTACATCAAACCTGCATCTCAAAAGGATTTTATTAAAAGTTAAATCTGTTCTTAATCCCACTTCCTTTTTCCAAATGAATTTTGTGCACTGGCTGACATAATTAAACTCAGTACTGTAAGGTACATTAAACAGTAGAATAAGACACCCTAAATTAGAATACAAGTGATGTTTAGAACAGATGTTTACTTAGTCCCAATAAATGGATCACATGATCCTCATAACTTCATTGTAACGTCATGACACACAAATACCCTTGCCCCACAGCACACATACTGATTCAATTTCTAATTCAAATAAACATTAACTTGTTGATTGACCTGTCATAATACATGTTAAGTTACTAAGCTAGAAGGCCAACATCTTCCAAGGCAAACTCTTACCCCTAGTACAGACATCCCTCATATCTACATCAGACGAACAGATCATCTGATTTATTGATATAATTATCTGTTGTGACTGCACTTTTTCATATAAAATTTGCCTACATGGTGCTGTGAAGCTGTTGGAGGTTCATGATGTTTATACAGACAATCTATTCTATTTTGTTGTCATGGCTGAGTTGGCATACTGCCTGGCGATCTTTGTAGCATGTTTTTTTACACTGATAATAACAGTATTCTTTGCAAGCAATAAAGTATATCAAATGTTGTGTGTAAAATAATTATGTTCTCAATATGATGTCAGATGATATTGGGAGAGTTATGCTTAGCATATGATTTCACTTAGCACCCTCATCTGTAATGAATATCGTGGTATATACATCCTAGCAGTATGTTCAGGATGTCTTTGCAGTGTCTCTTGTAGACATGGGCATTCGAGAGTACCCCATTTCAGCAGCAACACTTGAAAGTCTCCAGTCGGTGCTCTCAACAAATATCCAAAAACTGAATTTATTCTTACAAACTCAACGAAACCCTACCATGTGCAACCCCCCTTAACCTAAACCTAGGAAAATAGAATCACTAGAAATTTGTATTGTGGAGACTGACACCTCCAGATAAGTAATCTATTTTGGGTATTAGGTTCTTCTCCTAATTTAGCAGAACAGGCATGTTTTCTAGTTGCGAGAATCTCCAGTTAATTGATTAGGATTCAATATGACGAAGTTGTGCAGGAGTAGCCTTGATCTAACTGAAGTTGCCAGTAGCAAGATTTCGAATATATCATTGAGGACACTCGTACAGTGCGGCAAACATTCTGCCTGACAATCTCTGTAGCATGTATATTTGCACTAGATAATAAGTATTATTTGAAAGCATTAAGTATATCAAATGTTGAGTGTAAAATAAGAATGTTCTCAATATGATGTCAGATAGTATTGGGAAATTTATGCTTAGCATATGATTTCACTTAGCATCCTCGTCTGGGATGAATATCGTGGTACATACATCTCACCAATATGTTCAGAATGCCTTTGTGGTGTCTCTTATGGACATGGACATTCAAGAGTACTCCATTTCACCAGCAATGCTTGGAAGTCTTCAACCGGTACTCTCAAAAAATATCCAAAAACCTGAATTTATTCTCACAAACTTAATGAAACCCTATTATGCACACCCTCTTAACCTATGCCCAGGAAAATAGAATCACTACAAATTGGTATTGTGGGAACTGACTCCTCTAAAAAGGTAATCTATTTTGGTTATTAGGCTGTCTCCTAGTTTAGCAGATCTAACTGAGGTTGTAAGTTGCATGAGTCTCCAATTTATTGGTTAGGAGATGGACATGTTTTCTAGTTGCAAGAGTCTCCAATTTATTGGTTAAGAGATGGACATGTTTTCTAGTTGCAAGAGTCTCCAATTTATTGGTTAAGAGATGGAGGATTCAATACGACAAAGTTGTGCATTCCCTAATGGTGTAGCCTTGATCTAATTGAGGTTGTCAGTAGCGAGCTTCCAAATTATGTAATAACTATTATCTGCATATAAGTTTACAATGCTTCAATGGGAGCTTAATCAGCAATTTGTTGTGAATTGTTACACTGAAGTTGCATATTGCATTCTTGGACTTCACTGAACCTACCCTGAAAGAGAATAACGATACATGAGTGCAAAAGCAGAAACACAAACCCAAAAATCCATTCGGCTGCTATAAATGGACCAATCCTCAAATTCACATAAAGCCCTGCCTGCTGAGCAATCTTCACAAACTTGACCAGATCAAAACGGTCTTCAAAGTAATACTGCACAATCACAAATATTAAAATATAACTATTTTATCAAACTGCAGTTAGTGTGAAAGAGTGAAGCTTGCAGCAAAAGAAACCCGAACAGGTGGCATATAAAATGGTAAATACCTATTGAAGAACAAATGTGAAATGTCGAACAAGAATTTACTATTTATTAATTGTGCGGTAGAGAAGGAATGGAACTTACAGTGCCTTCTTTAGGTTCATGCCCATTCCAGAACACATAAGTGTCAATCACATCAATTCCACCTTCCTTGGCTTTCGCAATCAAATCTGGCCACATCTGTCCCACCCAAACAGCCAATCAGTACAACCTATACTGATTTTTTTTTTTAAATGTAAACTTGGAAAACTTCTTTCTCCTCATACTACACCCTAAATTTACTAATCACAGAATATTAATAAACCTGAGAGTAAGGTATTCTTCATGTAAATCAGTTTTATCATGCCACCGTATTGGATGTGTTAAGTTGCTTGTGTGATATATAAAAAATTTGCAGCCCTAGCGTAGACATCTATTTATCTCTTCCTTTTCCTGTGCTGTCAGCCCAATATATCGGAGATCAAGTGGTACTTCCTACGCAATTATGCGATCCTATCATGACTTCATATGTCATTAGATTTAATTAGTTGCTTGCACCATAAGAGCTGTCTACTACTAACATACATATTTTGTATTCCATGTTTTCTTTGCTTGCACAGTAAGTTGGATAAATCTGTGCAGATAGTATTTCTCATTCGACCATGTGATTCGGGTATATCATACATACCATAGTTGTAGGTTTATTAAATTGATTGTGCCCCACGAAATTTGTATCCCTAAGACGACAATCAAATTTATCTCTTCCTTGTTCGGTCATGTTGTAGACTGTACTCTGATATAAGACCCAAAGTCTCCGAGGAAAGAAAATAAAAAGTTTTTAAATTCCAGCAAACCACAACGTCCATTTGCAAATTAGATTGCCCACCAACTATCAGTCTGAACTCTTATTTTTCTTAATTCGATATAAAAAGTGAATCAGTCTGAATTTTACCTCAGAAATAAATTTAAGCTCTTACCAGGCCCAAGTTGAAATTTACTGAACTACGGACTATAAGACCTACTACGGCCGAAACACCATTGCATACATGTGAAAACCAATGCAATTAAATGACAACCAAACTCCTGGCCATGGTCCATCGATCACGCTAGTAATGTACGCGAGCTGGGATCCCCCATTTCTAAGAAGTCCAAGAAAGTTTCAGACAGGTCAAGCACCAGCACCGTGACCACGGATACATAAATTTACAATTGGACTGTACCACCCTATTGAGTGCTAAAAGCACATGGCGGTGAGACCATTTTGACGTCATCATTTTCTTGTCGGAACCACTGAACATGATTGGGAGTCAAACTCCTAATCATGGGTCCATCAAGCATGTTAGCAATATAGGCAAAATAGACTCAGACTCCTCATTTTCTAGTTAATTCCACCAGGAATCCAGCACCATCACTGCGATCATAGACACTTGAATGTTTACCCAGATCATACAAAACCATTCAGTGCGAAAAGCAGCTACATATCTAAGACTTGAATCACAGTTTTGCGTCTCGCCAAAAGGCAAAAATGATCATTCTTGTCATCCAGAAGCCTTTCAAATTTCCATGGCTGTCTATATTCAGTGAATGTCAGAAATCATCCCCCAACACAGAGCGTTAAATTATCATCATCAATCTCGTGGTTAAGAAGCCTTTTAGATTTCCATGACTGCCTATATTCAGTGAATGCCAGAAACTACCCCATAACAGAGTGCTAAACTAACTAAAACAGCCAACATTGCTACCGGGCTACCACAGACTATTCCATGACACGTTGTACAAAAGTAAACCAATAAAACACCTAATCAAACTATTAGGCCATTGAAGACAACATTTGCATTATACCAAGGTATCTCAATGTGGGGCTAGTCACTTGGCTAATAGTTACATAAGCATACCAATGTATTCACTCCCCCACCTCTAGTCTAAACTTATACAAAATTGTCCGGGAAGCGGAGCTACCATTGAACTGTATATTAGCAATGACATAACATACTTTAAGAAGTGGGTTTCACACATAACTCGTGACCATTGAATTTGTATGATAGCAGTGGCATTGGATTTCATGTTCGCGAAATAGTTTACATATTCAATGACAGTGTGGAGAACAGAGAAACTCACTGCAGGGACGCTCCTAGGATAATGAATGGAAGCTGACATGAGGAGTTTCCTTTGGCCATCAATAATAAGAGATCTATGATCATATGAAACATTTGCAGCATATACCCACTTAAGATCCACCACTGTAAAT
Organism: Thuja plicata; assembly: GCA_018584345.1. Taxonomy (NCBI): domain Eukaryota; kingdom Viridiplantae; phylum Streptophyta; class Pinopsida; order Cupressales; family Cupressaceae; genus Thuja; species Thuja plicata. The sequence continues at coordinate 3,145,651 of MU223332.1, forward strand.
ATGATAAAGACGCACAGCCATACTAAGGGAGCTCTTTGAGTAACAGTTGCCATTGTTACTACTTACACAGACTTATTGGGCACTCCCCCATGCTAATACATACACATTTCAGTGAGTATATGTATGGAGAGATCAAGAGACAAAGCACGTTATGGAATCGGGTGCCTTGTGTGAGAGGATTGGTTTAGATGAGATTCAGGTGTATTGATTGAGTCGGTGAATTAAATATTTGCTTTATTCCTCACATAAAATTAAATATTTGGTGATCTTGATTTTGGGTAACTGTGGCGATTGGGTGAAGTAGGGGTTGATGCCAGCCGATCAATAGCAATAAATAAGTATTGTTGCCGGACATTCTAATATGTCTGGTGTTATTTACTGTGTGATCTGGGCTGGCTTTTAGCTGGCTGCACTGACTAACACCCAAATCCTGTGGGGAAGTGGGATCAGCTGTAGCTGCTATTTCTCCTTTATCCAGATGCCTATTCTTGGACATTGGATTTTTGGCTGCAACTGGGGTAAAGGATTATCCCATTGATTAATTATCATTACAATGAATTAAATTAAACAGCGAGATAGAAGGCAATATTTAATAAAATCTTCTTCCAATTTAAAAAAAGATGATTTTTTAAAGATTGGGAATTGCAAATAAAGACGACAAGTTAATAAAGAAGACAACGGTTTTCAACTGGTCTTCAATTTTGCAGTTTTTTAACATGATATCCTAGGCTGAGCCCGATGCGTGGAATGGCCATCATTTTCACCATTGTCTACCCCGAGGTAAAACAGATCAAATGTTATCAAATTTAACATTTAGAAAAGTGTTGGCACGTTGGAGACTACTTAATTCTGTTGGATTTTTTTTAAATTGTTAAATGATGTAGGGAGAGGAGAATTATGAACTGGGAGAAGAGTGTCATAATTGAACCTGTGACACATGACCCTCTAATCACTAATTTTAAAGGAGCTTCAAAAATCATAACACATGTATCAATAGTCAATCATTTTTAGTCTTTTTGGTTGGTAATTGGCTCATTTGTGCACCACTATTGGGACATTTGTGCATGACTACTAGGACATTTGTTCACAAGTACTAGCACAAGTACTTGCAATTTTGAGTGAACGGTTATTGGTACATCTTTGAATGGGTTTCGGGGGACACTTTTTGACCCTTCAACACTTGACGATCTTTAAGGGAGTTTCATTAATACCCAGAAGCCAAGAAATACTTTTTAAGGTGCTAACTTGCATATGAAGGCAACCAAAAAAAATCGTCAAAATCTTACATAGTTTAGGCTCTACAGGTGCACAAAGGTTGTTGCTCCTATCTTTGTTTTTGTCCTTGATGCCCAAACACTAACTGGTTCAAAATGCATTGCTCATGAATTACTTGGCACTTGAGAACTCGTGACATTACTTGACAGTGTACATAAACGGCAGTGATTATTTTTGTTTTGCATTGCTTGCAATTTAATGCATGATACCATAAGCATTTGACATTCAGGACATACACTGATGACATGCATTATGTAGTTAACATGATCAATAACAATAATAGCATATTTGATGAGTGATAATGATCACATAATTTGATCATACATACATGATCAATGCCATATTGCATGGTCATACTTGCAATGATACTTAACAATACATAGCAATACCATATTTGATTATCATACTTGCAGTGATAATTGATGATGCATTCATTCAGTAATATGAATATGATAATTAGTTTGAGTTTGATGAGTATAACAGGTTGATATATAATCAATTTTCCTACATGATCATGTTCACGGTTTGATTTGATATATCTTTCATAGGAAATTTGATACACGACAAATTGATTATTTGATGCACATCTATATGACAGAGGAACATGAAAATGTCAAATTGTTTTTGGATCTTTATGACCATGATAGTGGTGGAACCCATGTCGACAAAGTGATTTATATCCATTCTTGTTCAAGGAAGTAACTATTCACATATGTTTACTTATCTTTTATAGCTTCTGTTTTCTATTATCTTTGTTTTATCAAAGTGTTATTATGTATTCGTTCACTTTCATATGTCTCGTGGTTTAATGTTTTGAGATCCTCATTATCCTAGAATCATTTTCTTAAGGTTCTTTTTCAATAAGGGAATCTAGAAACCTGATCTTGTGACTTTCTCCCCTTAGGGCCCGTTTGGGTGCTGGAATACCATATCCTAGATATGGTCAATTCAGGAAGATGCTGCATATTCAAGAAGATGCTTATCCTCAAAATGAAATCCGAAATATGGTCTGACCCATTTGGTTCACCCGGAAGATGAATGAGAAGATGCATAAGGAATTTTAATTCTTTATTTTTTAATTTCTTTGAATATGGTGTGTATATATGTGTGTATTTATACACACATGCACACATGTGTATATATACATACATACATGTGTGTGTGTATATATATATATATGTGTGTGTGTGTGTGTGTGTGTGTGTGTGTGTGTGTGTACACATGTATATATGTGTATATACACACAAGTGAGTGTATACACACACATATACACACATTTGTGTACATATACACACATACACACGTGTGTTTATACACACATACATGTGTGTGTTTATACACACATACATGTGTGTGTGTGTGTATACACACATGTGTGTATATACACATACAAGTATGTATCCATGTATACACATATACACACACATACACATGTGTGTATACACATATACACACATTTATGTATATATACATACATATACACACGTGTGTATATATACATACATATACACATGTGTGTATATATACACACATATACACATCATACATATACACATACAAGTGTGTATCCATGTATACACATATACACACATGTGTATATACACACATATACACACACCATACATGTGTGTATATATACACATATACACACGTGTTTATATACACACATACACACACCATACATGTGTGTGTATATACACACATACATATATGTATATATACACATACACACATGTGTATCTACACACGTGTGTATATACAAACATGTATATATATACATCCTTATAGCAATATAATATACATCTTTATAGTCACGGATCCCACGAAATATTAAATTTGCTTTTGTAAAAATTGGAATTGGAATTCGAAATTCCAATTCCACCTATTTA